>JAFEMH010000847.1:0-30000 GCA_022495995.1 Adenophora triphylla var. japonica
AGTATTGTGGTTGGTGGTTAACATCTTAAAATATAAATAAGATGAGAGCCTTTCTGGCTATCAAAATCCGTCCATCTTTGATCAAGAAAGATAGAGCAAATAAGTTCTTGTCGGTTTGAGCAAAGGATTTTACGTTTAATAAGAGTTTTTCCGGTTTCCTTGTCCTCTTCTCTCTAAGGATCTCAAACATCACGGCCATGTTCTTGTCGATGTACATTTTACTCTTCACTTTGGTGTTATACGGTCACAAGTAAAAACAAGGTAACGATATAACACCGGTGAAGAGAAAACAAAACTTTCCTCCAATTTTTTAATCTCCACCTTCCATTTACTCGAGATCTGATTGCGAGAATCTTCCTCATGAGCTTGAAAGGCGGCGGTGTTGCCCTCAATCTCACGGTTGCTTCGCATGTGCAGCCGTGAGATTGAGGGCAACACCGCCGACTTTCGGGCTGAGAAGATTGCAATCAGATCTTGGGTAAATGGAAGGTGGAGATTGAAAAAATTGGAGAAAATTGTTTTCTCTTCCGGTGTTATCTTTGTTACCTTGTTTTTACTTGTGACCGTATATCACCGATGAAGAGTAAAGCGACGCTGTCAGGTATGGCTGTGATGTTTGAATTCTTAGAGAGGAGGAACGATGGCTGGAAAAACTATATTAAACGAGAAAATCCTTTGCTCAAGCGACAGAACTATTTGCTATCTTTCTTGGTCTAAGATGAGATAGGGTTTTGATAGTTGTGGATGATAACGACTCTCATCTTGTTTATAAATGTTAATTTAATTCATCATTGTAAAATTATATATTTTACAACAAAGAATTAAATATTAATATTTAAAATTATTCACAATAGTAATAATTTAGGTCTATGCAAAAGCCGAAATTTCTTTATTTTCGATTATAAAGCAAGTAGACAAAGTGATATTTGCATTTCATATAATCATGCATTTCGGGATGGGATAGGTTTATCAAACATGCACTTAAAGGACGAGTAGGTGGTTAGGTAGGGACACCATTATCCTTTAGTTTAGTTTGAACTAGAGCTCAAGATTTGTTGATACAATTATTCACAATATTAAATATTAACAATTTACAATTATTCACAATATTAATAGGTAAAAAGTCCCAGCGGCCCCAATTTAAGGCGGCATGGAGCATTACAATGGAGAAATTGTTTCCAGAGTATCAATTTCAACAAGACATTCTTGAACTCACGCGCTTTCACCAAAAACAACACCGGAAACTTATTGACGGGAGGTATAGCATGCCATGCATCTGGTCTCTAAAAGATTGGAAGATTGATTGGGATCTCGCTCCGAGCCGCTTCGTGCTTTTGGGATTCAGAGCGACATGTGTTCACCCTATCGTACAACGATCTGTGCCAACGATGGAGGATTTTCGAGCACCGGCGGGTGTGGGTGAGTCGAGGAGGCGTGGCATTTCCTCGAGACAGACGATCGATTCTGAGCAACTATCTCGAATTCTTGGGATTATCGGCGGGTATCGGGCATTGTCGTTGACGATAGATTCATAGACTTGACTCATATAGCCGGATTGAGTCGGACCGGCCCACTGTTTGATCTATCCACTTCCTTAGATATATTCATGTTGCTCATTACGCTGCGCACTACTTCGCGGCTACATCGGAGTGTGTCCGGCTACGCCGTTAGAGATCATCGAGCGGCGAGAGGTGATCGAGGAGTTGACATCCGGCATATTCAATACGGACGGGGGCGATGGACATCATTCCACTGTTGCTAGTGGAGACATACCACGGCATTGATAGATTAGCCGGAGGATCCGAGTACATGGGTTCGAGCGGCCCAGTTACTATCATTGTGGGCCGTATGAGAGATTTCGCTTGATCTCGCCCTGCCGGAGGGCGGACGGCATTACCTTGGGTGACTGGACGGCGCGGGATATTGAGGATGCCGCTGCGAGAGTTGGCATAGGAGGTTGGCCTTGGCCCGATATGAGACCGCAAACCGTACTATTGGATTCCGGCATGGGGATTGCGGACTATGAGAGATATTCGGGACGGGTCGGTTATTGTCCGACTTAGGGACTACATGTATCATCCTTTTGCATTCCATCTCTAGTGAGCAGACAGTACGGATACCCGCAGACCATTCGGACTTTGAGAGAAGCGGTTGACGACTAATACAATGCCGATGATTATGGTGAGCCTCGAGACTACACATTTCTTTGGCGAGCATTTCTAGAGGGCTTTCTTCCGATACGACCACTACTCCGTCGGACTAGAGGTAGCACATTTCGACCACCGAGTATCGACATGGTACGAGGAGCGGCAAGGTCTGTACGGTGATGATAGAGGCTCGACGCCGAGAGTGTTTTGGGGCGAGACTATTCTTCCAGTAGGACATTAAGAGGCATAGAGGCCAAGAGCAACCACGATGAAATCACTTGGCGACATTGCGGCAGATTATGAGAGACGGGAGATTCGGAGAGGCTGCTTTGAGAAATGATCCCGAAGTGATAGCTCGCAGGAGGCCTTGAGGCGGGAAAGAGCGTGCGAGAGCTACCGGTGATTGATCCACCGGCTCACACGATACACGAGCCGGGGACGAGGTCGGGCCCGGCTTTTTCAACATACCTAGACCAAAGACCTCCCGGGGACCGAGGCGGAGGAAGAGTAGAGATCGAGTTCGGGAGCGGGAACGAGTTCCTAGACACTTTAAGAAGACTGTTAATATATTGTTAAATATGAGTTAGAAGCTTTATATTTATTTTAAGAAGATTGTGTTGCTTTTAAGTTTGTAATTCAAATTTAGGGAATGATAATACGTTAATTACTTCTAAAGCTGTTAATATATTATGAAATCCAATAATTATTAACATCCCAATTTTGTTTCATCCGTCGATTAAATTGAGTGTACGTATAATATATGGATTGCAATGCGGGAGTGATGTACGTTAACGATGATCGTAGTTGGATGTACAAGCGGAAGTTGCCGAATCATAGCGGTATCAATCCACGAGTTTTATAGAGGGTTGAAGGGGTTTGTTGAATTTGCTCAATTAAATAAAACCGGTCACATGGATAAGGATGGTAAGATTAGGTGTCCATGCGACAAGTGTTGTAATGTCAAGTATCTAAGCTTGATCGAGACTCGAAACATCTTTTGCGTAACGGGTTTGAAGTTGGGTACAAACGGTGGACCCGTCATGGTGAGCTGAGATTGCGCACAAATGTTGCGAATAATCCCCAGAATATTCATGTACCTCCCGAACCCGAACCTATTATTCAGACAATGAAGAACCACCTTTGAATATGGAAGATATGGTTAGGGATGCCGGTCCTTCCTTCGATTGGTCGAGAGAACCAACGGAAGAACCAACCCCTGCGGCCAAGAAATTTATTGATGCTATGGACTCTGAAAGAGAAGGTCTATCCAGGTTGCGAGATCGGTGTGTTGGAGGCCTGAGCTCCTTAACATAAAGGCTGATTGCAATATTAGCCGGTCTGCTTATAATCGTATCATGAAAGCAATTAAGCGGATGTTGCCGAAAGAGAATAAGATGGTTACAAACTTTTATGAGACAAAGAAGTTGGTTGGGCGGATTGGGCTATGTTATGAAAAGATTGATGCGTGTAAGAATGACGCATGCTATTCTACAAGGAAGATTCACGAGAAGACGAGTGTTCAATTTGCGGACAAAGTAGATATAAGCCAAATCGGAGGGGAGTTCAAAACACAAGAAAAACAGACCACATAAGCGGTTGCGTTACATGCCGTTGATTCCAAGATCGCAACGCCTACGCGTCTAAATCTCTGCAGAGGCAATGCGTTGGCATAAGGAAAGTTTGCGTGAAGAGGGTGTGTTGATTCATCCCGGTGATGGGGAGGCATGGAAACACTTTGATGAGACTTATCCGACTTTGCGTCGAAGCAAGAAATATACGGTTATGCATCTGCTCGATGGTTTCAATCCGTTTGGTCCTGGGGCAAAATCTTACTCTTGTTGGCCGGTTATAGCCACTGTCTACAATCTTCCGCCCTGGTTGTGTATGAGTGATCCCTACATGTTCTTGTCGTTATTCATCCCCGGCCCAAACAGCCACAGGAGGAACATTGGCGTCTATCTCCGACCTTTGATGGACGAATTGAAGCGGCTTTGGGAGGATGGGGTCGAAACGTGGGATGCTTTCAAGCGAGAGAATTTCGGCATGAAGGCTGCGTTGATGTGGACGATTAATGACTTCCCTGCATATGGGATGTTATCGGGTTGGAGCACCCACGGGAAGTTGGCTGTCCGTATTGTATGAGTGACACAAAGTCTTTCACGCTCACGCACTCTGGAAAACCATGTTGGTTCGATTGCCATAGACAATTTCTTGGAGGACCACCCATTCGGGACCCGGAAGAATGCGTTTAAAAAGAACAAGATTGACCATGATGAGGCCCCGATTCGTTTAAGGGGTGACACGGTCTATGAGGAGGTATCTAGATTGCCCGATCCTCGGTGGGGAAAAAGTTTTCGAAGACCAAAATACAAGGGTTTGGGACTACCCATAAGCTGGATCAAGAGGAGTATATTTTGGGAGTGCCATCTTGGAAAACAAATCTCATTCGACATAACCTTGACGTGATGCACATTGAGAAGAATGTATTCGATAATGTTTTTAACACGTTGATGGATTTCAAGAGAACAACTAAAGACAACGAAAAAGCTCGAAAGGACCTTAAGGAAATATGTAGCGGCCGGCCTTAGACTTGGTATACGTCAATGGTAAACCGGTTAGACCGATGGCTCAATACGTGCTTACAAAGGAAAAGAAGCTCCTCCTCCGAAATGGCTCAAGGATTTAAGGCTTCCGGATGGTTACGCGTCTAACATTGGTAAGTGTCAATGTAGAGGAGGAAAGTGCGGGGTTTGAAGAGTCACGATTGCCACGTTTTCTTTGGATAGGCTACTTCCGATTGCTCTCGGGGGTCTCTTGCTGACAATATACGGGTGGCGTTAACGAGTTAAGTGAGTTTTCCGGCGTTAACATCGACCACCTTTGCGTGTTGATCACATGAAAAAGCTTGAGGAGAGCATCGTAGTGACTTTGTGCAAACTTGAGAAGATATTTCCTCCTTCATTCTTTGATTCTATGGAGCAGTTACCGGTCCACTTGGCATACGAAGCTAGAGTCGGTGGTCCAGTTCAATACGAGATGGATGTATCCATTTGAGAGGTAATTGAATTTATTCTATTTCTAAATAATTTGAGCGTTAACAATATACCTTCTTTAACATTATTTATGTTTTAATCTACGAATGACTTTTAGGTATCTAGGCCAATTGAAAAGGAAGATGAGCAATAGGGCCATGGTCGAGGCCTCAATTTCGGAAGGTTTGTTATCATAGATGAGATTGTTGCCTTTGTCGGAACATATTTTCCTCGATGTTGATACGAGATTGACTAGGGTTGGCCGCAATTACGATGGTGGTTTTCCGTCTAAGGGAAACATCTCGTATTTTCATCCCCTGGTCGGTTCCTCGGCAAACGGGTTGGTACGCGTACGTTAACCGCTAAAGAGTTTGCCGCGGTCGAAACGTATGTTCTTCTTAAGCTGCGACGAGGTTGGGGAATATATCAAGTAAGTCATTGATGTTATGTTTACGCCTCGTCGATTAAATTATGCATGTTTAATTACTGCATATGAAATGCCTTGTTTAACCCTATTGCGAGAATGTTTGAAGATTTAGCTCGGGATTTATCTCCGAACTCATCGCGACTAGGACGAAGAGAATTTCCAAAGCGGCTAAGGAAATATGTAAATATTTCGTTTCATTCAAATTTATTCTATACACTTCTTTAAACATTCAATCTTAAAATTGTATTAAATTGGTTACAATATTGTCTTATAGATAGGGAACATCCGGGTGATGCCAAAGGCTGCGAGGTTAAGACATTTAGCATCATCTCCGTACTTGAACGTTCATTTATACAACGGTTATTTCGTGAATGGCTATGTGTTTCATACCAAAGCTTACGGGGCTCTAAATTGACGTGGAATAGCGGTGTGAAGCTTATAGGGAATGATTATTATGGCGTCTGAAAGAAGTAGTCGAATTGGAGTATTTGGGTAGAAACGGTGTTGTCTTGTTCGGTGTGATTGGCGGGATGCTTTGTGCGAGGTGTTAAGAAGCACGCCATATTGGCCGGCTCGTCGATGTAAAGGACTCGTCCGAGACATAATGGCGACGAAGCGTCTTCATCTTGGCATCTCGGCTGCAGCCGGTATACGCTGACTCCTTACTGCCTGCAAATAGCGACGGCCGACGGATTGTGGGGGCATTTGGATGACCCAGGCTAGGAGCGTGATTGACGAAACTGCCACAAATGCAAAGCTGACTACGAGTCGTCATTAGAAGCACCCTGCCCGAGGATGAAATGCCGGTGCCGCTGCGTTTCGTCGGCTGTCATCCGTTAGATGATGTAAACAAATATTCCTGAAATGTTGATTAGACTTGAGGAGGATATCTTACCGGTGAATTTTGCCAACTCCCAGCCTCGTTCGGGTCATCTCGCGCACATTGATATTGATGAATCGAGAGGAAGAGGAAGAGGAAGAGGAAGAGGAAGAGGAAGAGGAAGAGGAAGAGGAACGAGTTTGATTCCGCCGAGTCAGAAGGCGAAGATGAAGAACTTCAGGTTTTGTAGTAGTCGGAGTCCGGTGATGATGATGGGGACGAAGATTAATAATAGTTTAAAGTTTAAGAATTGTATTGTAGAATGCTTTAGATTATTAGAACTTTTAAAGTTTTATATGTATGTGTGAATGCTTTAGATTATTAGAACTTTAAAGTTTACATATGTCATTGTGAATAGTCTTTAGATTATTTTTAATAATCCGTAATTAAGTTTATATATATTGTGAATGCTTTAGATTATTAGAACTTTAAAGAAGTTTTATATGTATTGTGAATGCTTTATATTATTAATAGTTTAAAGTTTTATATGTATTGTGAATGCTTTAGATTATTAGAACTTTAAAGTTTTAGATGTATTGTGAATATATTGTTTCCTATTGTTAAAGTTGTATAAATTTTAATATTTTGCTTGTATGTCTGAGATGAGTTCTAGTAGAAAGGGCAAGGGTAAAGAGGACGAGCCCATTTACACTTTGATTCTTTGGGACCTTGGCCCAGTCCGTCCCGGTCCGGTAGCTGATGGGTGTTGACCCCTCGCACTCGGTGAGTACTAGCTCCACCTCTGGGGCCGGTGAGACTCGGACTACTAGTAGATTCGAGGAGGATCATATGTAGGATCTCGGCACTTTATGACCGGTAAAGTAACTCTTCATTAATTTGATATAAGTTGGTTCCTTTTTGCTTTATACTATAATTCATTATTTAAGTTAAAATGTTATTGTATAAATATACTTGGCGAGGTGGGTAGGTGGATACCCCACCATTGGCACTAAAGATCGGACGTCTTGGCGGTCTCGGGAAAATGACCAGATTTTTGGCCCAGCACAGCTGGAAAAAATTGCCACGAGAGGAATAAGGAGGATGCGTGGGATGAGTTTAGGAGTAATGTGTTAATGTAGTTTTATTTAAAACTTAAATGTTAGTTTGTTATTAAAAATGTTATAATTAACTAATGATTATACTCTTTTAGTTTTGTAATGTTATCATTATATGTTGTAAGGCTAAATATTATTGGGATCCCAGGCATCGGCGAGCGACGGCTAGATATATATTTTCTTTGGCTAGCTTCCTTGAAAGTGACTCATTTAAGGATTTTATTTGTAAATACTTTTATCTATCCTTAATTAGTTTAATTAACAATGATTATACTCTTTTAATTTTATAATGTCATCATTATATGTTTACGAATATTCATATTTTTTATAGGTACCCACGAAAGAGAGAAATTATTATCTTGCTCGGCTCATGCGGCGGGACAGCTGGCCACTTGTGTATCCTACTTTTATGGCCAGATTTGAGGTGTTTGCTCAATTTTGCCGAATATTGGGGGTCGCATGCGGCGAAAGCTATATCCCGAACGAGGCCCAAGGCCAATAGAGCAAGCTCCTCGGGGTCGGCGGCGTTGCATACCATGCGGGGACGATCACGCGTCGCAGAAGCATCGCGACCGCATGGTATGTATGTTAATTTAAATGTAGTGAGTGTATGGATGCTTTTAAATAGGTTTATGTACGTATGTTATTTAAGGAGCCAATGTTGATGCTATGTAAATCCATAGTTTTAGTGTAAATGTAGTGTATGCATGCTTTTAAATCGATTTAAATGTTGCATTTATATATACAATTTCAAAAGTAATAATCTCGCTTATTTTATTTTATAGGGAAAGGGAGTATGAATTCAAGATATCACTTTTGTGGATGTTTGGCGCTAGCACCCGTATTCGGAATTCTACGAGCGCCCCGTCGGCCTCCATGATGGGTTGACGATCGATCTGCTCTTACGCCTTTGTAAGTAAACTACCATTAAATGACTTGATTTTGAAAGTATGTAAATTTATTTATGTACCTTACATTGTGTATATGATTATAATTGTTTGTTTTTATTTTTTGAGTTTGCATATCAGCCGTAGTTGTTCCCAAGATGGAGCACGCCTCCGAGCCCGTCCCTTCGTGCACGATGTTTGGCGGAGGAGGTCACCTCTCGAGGGACATCCGAGGAGAGGAGCCCGAGTGTTAGGGATGGGGGATTACGGAGCGGCTTAATGCCGTCGAGCGTCGGCCGGCGCCGTCGGAGAAATGTTGACTTCGGCCCGTGTTTCATGATCAGAATTCGACAGCTCTACGGAGGGGCGTTGGAGGAGGAGGAGACGAGCGGCGGGCGAAAGCTTGCCGGATGCTTTGGCGGTTCGAGCATGAGATGCGGGAAGGGAGAGCGATCGACGCCATGCGAGAGACTTTCGAAGGACAATTGGCGGCTGGTGATGGCTCGTCTCGGCCCGGACTCCAGGATGGCATTCCCGGCGTCCCCAGGTTGATTGCGGACTTTTAGACATTGTTGTATTAATTTATACTTGTTTGTAAACATTTGAGAGCATTTGGTACCCGCAGGGAATTGCTCCACAGCCTCTCCCCCCTTCCCCGCTCCACCCCTGCTCCCCCCTCCCAGCTCCGCCGCCCCTCTCCCCCCCTGCTCCCCCCTTCCCCCCCTTCCCCCCCTCTCCCCACTTATCCCCCCCTATCCCCACTCCCCCTCTCCCCCTCTAGAGATTGAGTACGGTGGTATTTAGTTTTTATTTGAGTACTTATTTGGTATTTGAATTTTAGTTTTTATAGTTTTAGTTTTAGAAATTGAAATGTTATATCGAGGTACAAAAAATTTTTGGTTTTTTGATATTTTTAAAATATTTTTTTTAATTTATTTATTTGAGAATCGCGACGGAATTTTAAGTCATTTGAAATATCTTTGAAAGAGAAAATTAATTAAATAAATTAATTTAGTTGGCGGAAATTTCCGTATTTCGGCGCCAATAATAAATTATTTTAATTAGAATTAATTTATTGACGGAATTTCCGGACTATAATCATTTAATTTTTATTTAATTTTTGATTTTATTCGTGGCGGAAAGATTAAAACCGTATTTGTAATAAAATTTAAATAAAAAATTAAAATAATTTCGAGCGGCGGTATTTTTCACTTGTTTGAAATAATTTAATTTTTAATTTAGAACTTTTTGTACAATTATTGACGGAATTTTCATGGCCCGAAATTGGCGAAATTGTTAATTAAGATTAATTTTTATTACGGCTGACAAGAAATTTCCTTCGTATTTGAAATGAATATTTAATTTAAATTAAATTAATACTTGGCGGCGGATATTTCACGTCAGCTGTAACCATTAATTCACCGGCGGGAATTAAATTCCGTCATCGAGTAAAAAGAAAGAAAAATAGCGGCGGAAATTGACCCGGCCGGAGCGCTTTGCGGACGAGTGATACGTCGGACCACGCGACGGAATTTTTCCGTCATTATTACGATTATTTTTAGCGACGGAATTTTAATTTTAGCGACGGAAATTTCCGTCAGCTAAGCATTCCTATTTGGTGAGTGACAATATTTGGAGTGGTTCAATCGATAAGCGATCTACGTCCCACACTTTGCAAGATGGTTAGTCTTGGATTTCTAAGAGAGATTTTATATTGAGTATTTGAGAGAGTTACAAGAGTACAATAAAATCTTTTCTATGAAAGAACAAATCCTGAAGCTATAACCGAGTGTATCTCCCGAATGAATAAAACTGCTATGTGTTTAAACGAGAGAGAGGTGTGTGTGTGAGAACAAGATCAAGGCTCTTTAAATGCATGAGGATGTAAGAGCCTGATGATTCTTGAATGTGTTAAGAGGGCTTGATTTCTAGGTGACAGGGAATATTTCTTGAAGTATGAAGATGAAGATTCGAAAGGACTAAGAATTTGCAGGCGCGAGCTTGACTTCTAAGCATGAACACGGCAATTTCTCCAAAGGAATTGAAAGCAATCTTCAAATGGTGAAGATTAGGGGTGAAATTATACCCGAAGCATCAGGAATATAAGCCCGGTTGGACACGAGTTTGTTGAAAAGGGCAGGTCCTTGATGCGATCCCGTTGGTCACGCTGACTACTTTTGTCCTTTGGAGCTGTTGATGCGGTAAAGGCGATCGAGACCTCGAGGTACGCAATCAAGGTGAATTTAGGACATACATCTGTCACCTTTTTCAAGATCCTTGCGGATCTTGTATGAAGAAAAATAGTCACATGACAAGATATGGTAGTTGACTTTTGATATTGTGACGTGGATTCCAACGGTCGAGGTTCAACTTCAAGTAGCCTGATCATTGGAGCGGTTTACGGATAATGGCGGTTTTGACATGAAAGCGGTTCCACCGAGAAAAGAGATTTCCCGAGTGCGGTTCTGCACTTGTTGTTCGAGCGGTTTCGAGATGAAAGGGAATCTCAAGGCAAAAAGGCGGTTACGCAGCGGATTTGAAAACAAGGCGGTTACGAAACCCTTGAAGGCTGCAATCATAGGTCAGATTCTTGAGCCGAGTCTTGGAAAGGCCTAAATTTAACCTATTCTATAAAATGGACTTATTTAAAAAATTGAAGTCTAAAGCTTCATTACATAGGGTCCTAAAGTCCTTAAAATAAATAGAGGAGGTCATGGTACATCAATCGAATCTAATACAAAATAGGAGGGTTAAAATATGCATACCCAATGACAATCTCCCCTATTTGATTGATGCCATTCACCCTCTACTGACAAAAGCAAATACATTGTACTTGGTAAAAACATGTCCATAGAATTAACATGGTAGAGTCATGTCCCAAGTCAATGCACACGCGGCTTAGCAAAGCTATAGATTTCTATACTTTTGAAAGAATAAAAAACTTACAAATTGAAGAGTATAGAAATGCATTCGGGCACTTAAAAAGTATGAGTTTAAGTTGAAGTGCAGTTTAAAAGCTGAATGTTTTAAAGCATCAATTCAAAAGAGTGATTTTTAAGTTGAAAAATATTTGAATGAGGTTTAAGACCTTTAAGCGGTTTCAATGTTCTACAAACAAAGCGAGTTTGAATGAACAAAGTTTTTGGAACCATGATGCAATTTCCATTAATTCCTAAGATGATTACAAGTACAGGAATGAAAGGAAATTACAAGATTACAAAAAAAAAACAAACAAAATGAAGTAAGTTGGACAAAGGAAGATACAAAGAAAGTGCGGTCCCAAACTTGCAACCAAAAAAAATACAAGGAAAAAAGCGGTTTGCTAGCAAGGCGGCTTGTTCACTTCCATTGCTCGGCTCAGCTGGGCCCGGCCTTCTAGGAGTAATGGTCGGAGTCTGGCAACTTTCCTTAGTCTTTGCCTTACTTCCTCTGCGGTTCACGGTGAGAGTAGCTTCAAGCTTCTTTAAGGCATTCCGCAACGAGAATGAAGCAGAGGTAGGTAGAAAGTGGTAGCACCAACCGCTTTGGTGTTTTCCATAAGGTTGTCTCACGATGGTATACCGTGATGATGTTGCCATTTTCGCGGGAAAAGATTCGATTTTTGCGTTTCTTTGAAAAACCAAATAAAAGCTAGGAAAAAAAAAAGCAGAGTCGCCACGCCATTTTAATTTTGAAGGGCCAAAACTTTGAAAAAGCCCGAGATCAGAGATTTAGGTTCGGAGGTCATGTTACGCGTCGGGAAGGGACGTTAGTGTGCACCAGACGCGCTAGCGTAAAAGCGAGTGCTTCCAAGCTGAAAATCATTTGTGTGTGTGTGTGTGTGTGTGTGTGTGTTTTGGCCAAAATAAGTTGAAACTCAGAGAAGAAGTAAAAAAATTGGGGATATCTTTTTAAGACTTTAAACTGATCCCATGATTTTTTTGGAAGATTTTGGATTGAGATTTGGTACTTTCGAAAAGACCTTTTGAAGTTGAGAGCCATTTCTGCCAGAATGAAAAAAGGCAGTGGACCTTTGATTTTTAAAAGGAGATTCAAAGGGTCTTAAAAACTTCCATAATCTGGATAAACTCAGAGAGAATGAAAGTTGTTCTAGACTTACCTTAAATAAGAAGTTTGTGCGAAGGAATTTTCCATTTTGAAGAAGGTTTGAGGAGTCAAAACCTTCTGGAAACCTCAGATATGAGATCTGGATTCCCAGAAGCTGATGAACTAGCCTCTGAAAGAAAATTTGAAAAGAGGAGTTTTACTCACCCAAAAAATAAAAGGTAAAAAATATGTCTGGAAAGCTCTGGATGTTGGCTACAAAAAAGTGTTTTGTAGTCAACACCAAATTCAAGTTTATCTGTGTCCAAAGAATTAAGACCACTTGGACTGGGGTCTGAGAAAGATGTGCTACTGGACAGCAACTTCTCAAGAAAAGAAAATATGATTTTAAGGGGGTTTTGCATCCATGCTTGTCCCCATTTCCCTAGGTTTTGGTTAGTGATCGCACTAGACATTTTAGTGGTGAATCAACTATACCAAACCATCCTTGAGGTACATTAGGACTAAGCATTTCATTTGGCTTGGGAAGGGAATTTTATCCTTTGAAATCAAGATTTAGTGCTTGAAAATGGTTTTTAGGGTTTTTGAAAGTAGCATTTTTGCAAGTAAGCAAGAAAAGCTTTAGAAAATAATGTTGATCTTTGTAGAAGATCATCCATGGAAGATGGTCTTCCATGGTGATCTTCTTAGATCTAAAGAAAGGAGAGATGAAAGAACTACATTTGTAGTTTGAAGATGCATGCATGGATGAGATTTAGGGTTAGGAAAGAGGAGGGTTTACCCAATCTTGCCTTGTGTTCTTAATTATTTGGCATTGAGTGTATGAGTGTTTAGGGCTTTAATATGAGGAAGTGAGTGGATGAAGTATGAGTTGGGAAAGATTGGAGAAGAAAATGAGGTGACAATAATCAGTGAATTCTCACTGTTTTCTCTCTATCATTTAGCCGGAGGTTCGGTGCAAAATGTGTTCTTCCTCTTTATTTTTGTATTTGGAGGGCTCAATTTATAGCCCTACGAAATTGACAAAATTGGCTATCCGCGCGGGCCAAGAGTCCGGGCGGCGTGCGGCTTTGTTCATTAAATGCGGCTCCGACTTTGGACAAGAAGAATAATCTTTTTCAAAATATCAAATTAACGGCCATGTTTTTCAACTTGCCATTTTTGGTTTCTTCAATTCTTTTGCTTTTTAAGATGCTTTTCTTGGTTTAACTTCAAATAACAATGCCCATTTTACCCTCACTTTGTTAGAAATGTTAGGATAGTTACGAATTGTTAGAAATGTTATAACTTTCGTTAATTTTCTAACGAAAATTCTAACAAGCTCAAATTGGAGCACTTACGGTAGCCCCTCGGCGACGGCGCTTTCGAAGGAAGCGGGGTGGTCGATAAAATAAGGCTCCATATTTGGCGAGGATGATCGAGTGATCGAGTGGCTGAACCTAATGATAGGCTACCTACGTATCCCAGTGGGAATCAAGCCGGCCGTAGTTCGGGAATTTGACCCTGGAGATGATGGCGTTTTAGGTGCCTCGAACGATGAGCGAGTCTACGGTCGAGCTTTGGAGAGAAACTCTGCTTTGGGGATAAGAGATGACCATTTTGATCGATGGCTATCCGCTCGAGTGAGGATAGGAATGACCATTTTCGGTCTCTTTGAGGATGATTGCGATTTATCGCTTTCTAGTGATAGCGTCTTAGGTGCCTCGAACCTTGAAGATGGCGTTTTAGGTGCCTCGAACCTTGGAGATGGCGTTTTAGGTGCCTTGAACCTTGATGAAGATGGCGTTTTAGGTGCCTTGAACCTTGGAGATGGCGTTTTAGGTGCCTCGAACCTTGATGATGATGGCGTTTTAGGTGCCTCGAACCTTGATGATTTGGGATTGATGGACTTTCGGTGGACTTATGTCTGCTTTGCCGAGAAGGAGAGGGTGGCCAGTTTTGGTCGAGAAATTGGACCTAATGATAGGCTACCTACGTATCCCACTAGTGGGAATCAAGCCACTTTCGTAGTTCGAAATCTACTCGAGATTTCGTTGGCTTTTGGGATTCCGTTGACTTTGTTGGGGATTTCGTTAGCCTTCTTTGGGGAAAATCGGACGTGCACAAATGCAGGAAAATCGATCTTACGTTTGACTTGCCGTGAGATGATTTTGATGAAAGATACGGGATCCGTTATCTTTCTCGGGGCACTCGGTCTTACGTTTTGCTTGGGAAGGATTTTGATGAAAGATACGGGATCTCGTTATCTTTCTCGGGGCACTCGGTCTTACGTTTGGCTTTGGGAAGGATTTTGATGAAAGATACGGGATCTCGTTATCTTTCTCGGGGGTACTCGGTCTTACGTTTTTTGCTAAGGGAAGGATTTTGATGAAAGATACGGGATCTCGTTATCTTTCTCGGGGAACTCGGTCTTACGTTTTGGCTAGGGAGTAATTTTGATGAAAGATACGGGATCTCGTTATCTTTCTCGAGGCACTGATTAACTACGTTTGGCTATAGGGAGATTTTGATGAAAAGATACAGGATCAGTTATCTTTGGGGGCACTCGGTCTTACGTTTGAGCGCGGAAGGATTTGATGAAAGATACGGGATCTACGTTCATCTTTCTCGGGAGCCCTTCCGGTGCTTAATCTGTTTGGCTTCCGGGAAGATTTTGATGAAAGATACGGGATCTCGTTATCTTTCTCGGGGCACTTTTCCGGTCTTACGTTTGTACTTAGCGCCGGGCATAATTTTGATGAAAGATACGGGATCTCGTTATCTTTCTCGGGGAAATTTACGGTCTTACGTTTGGCTAGGGCCGAAGAAAGATTTTGATGAAAGATCACGGGATCTCGTTATCTTTGTCTCGGGGAGCACTTTTCGGTGCTTACCGTTTAGCTAATGCCGGGCATAATTTGATGAAAAGATACGGGATCTCGTTATCTTTCTCGGGAGTCACTCGGTCTTACGTTTTGTGCTTTGCTAGGGGGTGATTTTTGATGAAAGATCACGGGATCTGCGTTATCTTTGCTCAAGTAGCACTCGGTCTTACGAGTTTAGCTGCTTAGGGCATAATTTTGATAAGAAAGATACGGGATCTCGTTATCTTTCTCGGGGCACTCGGTGCTTACGTTTAGCTATGGCATAATTTGATGAAAGATCACGGGATCTCGTTAGCTCTTTCTCGGGGCACTTTTCGGTCTTACGTTTATTGTTAAGCTGGGGGCATAATTTGATGAAAGATACGGGATCTCGTTATCTTTCTCAGGCACTTTTCGGTCTTCACAGTTTGGCTAGCGGGGGGCAATTTTGATGAAAGATCACGGGATCTCGTTATCTTTCTCGGGGCCTGCACTCGGTCTTACGTTTGTTGTAGGGGCAATTTTGATGAAGATACGGGATCTCGTTATCTTTCTCGGGGCACTACGGTCTTACGTTTGACTAGCAGAGCGGTTTGATGAAAGATGCGGGGATCTGCGTTATCTTTCTCGGGAGTACTCGGTCTTACGTTTATTCTTATGGGAATAATTTTCCTTGGCCAAGAGGGGAATGACTTTGGTTATCTTTGAATTTAACTCTGTCCAAGTTAGAGGAGGCGAATTACGCGGGTAGAGTCCGGATATTTTACAAAAAGGGAGCGAAAAGGGTGCATTTTGACCACTGACGACAAGTCTGTCCGCGCGGAGTGCGGTTTGAAGAGAATTCGGGGGAATGTATTAATGAGGGCGACGCCCTATCCTAACTCTCCCCGTTCAGTTTTTTCAAATCTTCGAGAGCGAGAGGAGACGAAAGCGTAAAAAAAAACCGACCATTGTTGGCCAAGAAGCTTCAAAAATTCTTCCAGTTTTCTTCAATTTTTCAAGCAATGGAACACGAAGGGGAAAGGCGCTTTTCAAGGCAGGACGTGGCCCGGTAGCGGAGAAGGCGGATTGGAGGCTCGTCGGATGAGGAGAGCATTCCTGACAATCTTTTTCGCGATCGGTTAGCGGAGGAGCATTATCGTGCTTGGCAACATTGGGCTTCGGATCCGCATCTCGAAACGGTATACTTTGAAACCCTTTTGATCCACTTTGTTGATTTTTTGTTTGACATTGATTTTTAGGGTAGATTTTTACTGTAAATTTTTTTTTTTTTTGATAAATTCGAATGATTGATGTTCTTGGCTTTGAATCTTGATTTGTAATGAGTATATGAGTAACCCAAAATGTGCATTTTGCTTGGGAAAAAGAATTGGCATTTTGCCACATTTTTTTTGTGATCCGAAACACATGTGAAAGCATGTGAAAGTCTCGAAGAATTGTGATTTCTTTTTTTTTGAAATTGAATATTGCATGTTGATGATGATGATGATTTTTTTGAAATTGAATTTGCATGTTGATGAATGATTTCTTTTTTGAAATTGAATATTGCATGTTGATGATGATATTTTTTTTTGCAAATGAATTTTGCATGTTGATGAATGATGATTTTTTTTTTTTTTTTTTGAAATTGAATTTTGATATTGATGAATGATGATGCGATGTATGCACATTTTTGTTTGGAAAAGAATGGGCATTTTGCCCAATATGAGATGTATGTATGTATGTATTTAGGATTTTTTTTGAAAAGTGGGGCCAGTTTTCCTCCCGTTGATTGCATGTAAGATTTTTTTTTTGGATGATGATGCATGTATGCATTTTTTTTTATTTGTTAGAAAAATCAGGGACCAGGAGTTTTTACTTAAGTTGATTCTTTCAATATGAATTTCCCTTTTTTTGATATGTTGATTGGGATTTCTTTGAAAGTTGTTTTATTTCTGTGCGAGAAAAATGGGAGGACTATATTTTTCGTCCATTGCATGCTTTGGATTATCTTTACTTCGAATTTACATGATGCATGATGCATGTATATGCTCTCTTTTTTTAATGTAAATGCAAAATGCAATCTTTTTGACATTTCTCTCTCTCCACTTTTTTTTTTTTACGGGGCGGACATCGTTTTGTGACGAGCAGGCGGGAACAAAATGAAGACTACGAGGATCGAAGTGGAGTACGTGATTGACTTGTGGGATCGGCTTCCGAGATGCGGGCCGAGGAGATTTGTCGAGTGCGAGCAGATTGTTGTTGAGACGGGAGCTTTGGGAGATTCGTCTGAGTGCTTGAGGGCCCGGTCCAAGTTCCACTAAGAGCGAGAGCTTGATGTTCGCTTTGGCGCGGCATTGGTGGATGCGACCCACTTACATTCCACTTTTCTTTACCATTGGGGCGGCGACGGTTACGCCTTCGACTATCTTTGCGATCGCGAGGGTCTTTGTCCTTGACTGGGCCAGCGGCATTGAGTGGAGAGACGGCTATAGTGGCAGCGGACTGCCGGGGATCTTACCGGGATTTTCCCCTATTCCCAAAAAGGGGATGAGGGATGGAGTATGCCGTGGTCTGCGGTAAGATTGTGGAGACCATCGCGAGGATTACTGGTGGGGAGGATAGGTTTAGCAGTAGAGCGGATTGCTAGATCCTTCTTTGTGGTTTGCTTTCTCAGGCTTGCACGCTCTTTGGTCATCTTTGAGAGACGGCGGTCTTTGCCTTCTTTGAGGTCCTTGGAGAGACGTATGGAGACGGTTGGAGATATTTCTGGGGAAAGGCATTTGAGTGGTGAGCACATGCCCTTTCTTGATGGAGATACGGCCGGAAAGAGGCTGTGAGCTCACTATCTTGCTTCGAGTTTGCTACGGAAGTATAAGCTCTCTTTTGACTTTTCCTTTTTCCTTTGAGCACGCGCTTCTTTTTTTTTTGCACTTGGATTGATTCGATCTTTGCCTTTGGCGAGTATGGGCCAGAGTTCTTTCACGTCACGGTTAATGGAGACGGCTTACAGGCGTACGTCAGGGTCGTATCCCGGCCCATGCGATCTTGGTCCAAGCATGCCTCGGGAAAAGATAAGCTCCCGGGGCGTACGACTCTCGGGTACGCGGATTGCCTTCCTTTGACGGAGGCCGAGACGAGATGAGGGGATGATATTCTTCCCGCAGGATCGCACTGAGGTAAACGCGGCGAAGGGCGGCGAGATGCCGGGCAACGGTGCGGCGGAGGATTTTGAGGGGAGTCGACTGTGACGTGCATATTATGCAGGAGAGAGGGTGACAGCGCCGGCGTGGCGTAGTGGAAAAACTCGCCTTTTGTAGGACACCGGTGGAGCCTCACTGGCGATACTGATGCGCCCGTAGTGATCGGTCAAGTGACACAGGATGATTCACAGGCAGGCCGGCACTTTACCAGTTTATTGGCGATTGAGCACGTATGCGACATTCGTCTTGAGAAAGGCAAGAGGATACCTCGGGATTCTGAATGGTAGAGAGGGTTAGGAGCCCAGATCCATGGTACCCTCGTTTTTTTTTTGACGGACTTTTCCTATATCCGGGACGGGAGTCCCGATTGAGGTGCGAGATCCGCCCGGCCTGAGCGACTTCCACCCGAGCTTTCAGGCCTCGTCTAGGGTATGAAGGTATGGTTTCACCTGCCTTTACCCACTCTTCTTTTCCTTTTTGTTTTCCTTTGTTTTGTATCTTTAGCATCACCTCTTTTTTTTTTTGACGCTTTTGCTTTTGTGCGGTTACGGAGGTGGTCGTCGGGGCGACGAAGCAAGTGATCGGGCTTTGGATTTTATAAGGAAATGTTGATCTTTCTAGCTAGATGGCTTCCTCTAGGTCATCCAACTTCAATGGTGCCCTTAGACTTGATTTTTGGTGAAGAAATGCTTGACTTCAAAGCTTGGGCAAAGGGGACTTCAATGGAGGTTTTCTCTATTTTATCTAGGATGAAGAATGGTAGTGAATGAAGGAGAAGGAGGAAGGGAGTAAGAGGAGGTGCTGGGGAATGGACACTTGGCAAGAGGATGGGAGAGCAAGAAGAAGGCCCTCCTAAAACTCTCAAGTTCAACCTAGAACTCTAAATATTTTAATAAATCTTCTAACGTCAACATTCTATTATCACAATTCAATGTTCCAATTATGTTCAGGACTAGTGACAAATCAATGTTCAAATTGAATGGTTGGCCGCCCACAACGGAGCCGATCCAACTCCAAAACAAAATCGAGTCTATTGTGACCGACAAAATAATAACCCCACATTTATCAAATCATTTCTTGGACCAACACTTGAATACGAGTTAATCATTATAGGGAAACTAGGTTGCCTTTTTACTTGCTTCTGTACGTACTATAACTTTAAAATAACATGTCTTTCGAAATTTTACAACATCTTTCAGAATTCCAAATGATAATATAAAAGAGATCCAAAGAGACCCGAATGGTTTACTTATTTAAAACCGGCCCATACTAGGTCTTAATTAACCAAACCACTCAGAAATTTCAAAGGATTGATAAGCTAACAAAAATAGCTCGAGTGATTTAATTATCTACAACCGTCCCATACCAGTGGTAGATAGTTAAATTACTCACAGATTTTAATTTACGCGAAAATGGTTTCTGACCTTATCAACTATCCCCGAAGGGCAATACAATTTGCTTACACAGAGGTCCAATATATATTCCAAAGTTTTAAAACACCTTTAAAACAATTTTAACAAAATATTCTTGATTGACCTCTATTTATAGTGTAGCCACCACTCATACTATTTAGACTTAGTTAATTTCTCTCTAAGAAAACACAATCTCGCAATACTATTACTATCCCCGATAAATAACACTAAAACAATCATTAAGATTATAACTAGGTAAACCATCCTCAATTCAATAATTCCTCAAGTTGAAAGTTCAACACTTTTATTTAATTTGAGTCATCTATTCACCACCTTTGATATTGGTATTGTACTTAGCAACAACATATTGTAAAACATCTAGTTCCCAATCAAATACCATAATTTCTAAATCAGAAAATATAATTGGAACTCACATAGATCAATCATTTCCGAATTTCAATTAAACATTACGGTATAATCTAACTTAACTCTCAATAACCATCAACAAACTCAAAATCCGTACAACGTCAATATCTTTCAAGCATCACACAAATCCCTCATATGATTCACGTAACTAAGTCGAACTATAGTATATAACCATCCTAAAGTATCCTGTCTCCCAATAAGATTCATCCTCATTTTCTCAACTAATGATAATCAATTCTCAAAACGAACCATATACCTATCTTACCAATTTAAGTTGACCCTATAAGTCACCAATAACTACATCTATTATACTTCTTCACATTTACCCTATTTACCTCTCCATAGCTAGTACACAATCCATAAATCAAAACGGTCATACTAGATATAAATGTTGTCTTAAGTATACCCTTAAAGCAATTTTTCACTTGAAATTGTAACACTCAGAAAATTCAACTAATAACCATTGAGTATCCTACTAGTTTCTAAAATCATTCATACAAATCGTCAACAAGTGCTAACGAATACTTATTCTTCACGAGTTACCTATTTAAGATCTCTATAACCCTTTGATTAACCACCAAGTATCATCTTTTCTAAATACGGTAACAATTTATCCTTCTTGAGAATCGCTAAGCTAGTTATCTTCTTTATCAATTAATTTCTTAAGTTGAATCATCGATTCCATCATCCCAATTTGTATACTCTATCTAGGGATCCGAATACCGAAATAGTGACTTATATCCACTCAGCTTCAATACCCTGGTATGATGCACGATGAAAACCCATTTTGAAACTCACTTGAAAAACACCACTTAGTCAACTTATAGGGTGATATTACTTACAAAAATATCGATTTCCTATTCAATTTAGTAGCAAGAATTCAATCAATCTCTCCTTAGAGAATACTTATAGCACCTAAGGCAAAGATATATTAGTTCCATAAGATCTCTTACTCGCGATAATTTATAACTCATATAATCTCACTTAGACGATCACTTTCAATACTAGTCTTCATATATCTAGTCTCCACCACGAGATACCAATGTATAAATACTCACGCAAATTATACAACCATAAACCACTCTTAATTAGGCCATAGACCAACTCTAAACTAAGAGTTCACCAATTCATTTACCACCGTACATGAGAGAACTCAAGGTTCTTTTGAATCAAGATAACTCACAACTCAAATAACCTTCAAATTCCTTAGGCCATACTTTCGACATTTATGCATATATGATAAAATAGCAATAATGACTCATCCGCCTCTACCACCCCCGGAGGCAAATCAAACATAAATAAGGAGACTCGCTTCTTGCGACAGTCCTCCTCGAACACAACATCTACTCAATTAATTCAGGTTTATATAACGATGATTCACGGATTGGTAACTCGACCAAATCCACCCAGGCAATACATGCCCACTAAATCACAACTACCAAGATAATTAAGGATGATTCGAGGTACGACCCCATAGGAGTAGAACCTCCAGCACATACGGCAACTCTTAGACCAATTATGCAAATAAAGATGAAAAGTAATGCCACATGAGAACTAATGTACAAGGATTTATAAAAGTATGAACCCTAATTCCTGAGACAGGTAAAATATCTCAAATGATGGTGGGAAATCTATCTTTCCATAACTCAACTTTCCTTGATTCCTTGGTTGATCAAGATCATTTTACGCCTTTGAACAAATTCCTGCATTAAACTCTCGACGTAAGTTATCGCACACTCTCACTCGGCTAGACTCTACCCGAGAACTCTAGCAGAGCTCTGATACCAAGCGTGAAGACCCCGACCCGGAACCTACACGTGTCCCGAGTGGAGCGTCCTCAAACTAACCCAATTCTCCTAATTTTTAAAAACTTTGATTTCATCTCCAAAACTTAAACACAACCATTGCAAAGTGACTCTACTCCTTCCACGTCGAAGGGAGAGTTAACCAACCACGAAAATAATAAACGGTTTTAGTTACAAAGATATCGAATATAGTATGAAATTAAAGTTTATGAATACAACCCTTTAAAAGAATTATGCTAACAAACACTTTCTACACCAATCTAACATAACCCGACAATTCCCAAAATACCACTTCTAAACTCCTTTCCGCCCTTACTTGGTCGGTCCACACGTCTCGGAATCTAAAACGGTAAAGGGAGAGGGGTGAGAATAAATCTCAATGAGCTATTATGAATGCAACAATATGCCATATAAGATGCAACACATCAAAAGACATATCCACATAACCCGAGAGGCTCCCTTGCCGCCAACCGTCCCATGCCTGGGTTGGAAACAACGACCATCTCAGCATGAATATATCACAACACATAAGTACGATAAAGTA
Source organism: Adenophora triphylla var. japonica (assembly GCA_022495995.1). Classification (NCBI taxonomy): domain Eukaryota; kingdom Viridiplantae; phylum Streptophyta; class Magnoliopsida; order Asterales; family Campanulaceae; genus Adenophora; species Adenophora triphylla. The sequence continues at coordinate 22,685 of JAFEMH010000847.1, forward strand.
ACACTTAGAAGGATACTGAGCCAAGGTTTCATCTCCAAAAGGATATACACAACCGAGCAGCAGCAACAGTTGAAGAAGCGGTTCCGGAACCATGAACAATACGGTACCATAGGGATTCGACACACAGTCATATCCCGGTGAAACTAGACCATCTACCTCAAAAGGAGATGCTAGCCCACAAATCCCACACAAGGGGGACAATTGGGTTACCAATGTATGAATTATAATGAACTTGGCTCGATGTCATTATAATCCCATACATTGTCCAACAAACAAATAAATCAATACCAGCTGGATTTACATAACTAAGCACAGTAATAACATACTTGCTTAACCAAACATTGTATGATCCAAAGTAGGGATACATACCACAACATATCATGAAGATAGCAATACTATATCAAGTATTCAACATATTAGCACAACGGCTATAAATCTTTGTATCAACATGTACAGGTTTAGGAATTCCAAAGTAGGGAATCCTACAACAATATCATAACGACAGAAATACTATAACAAGTATTCAACATTATCAAGCACATAATAGATACTTAAATACAATCCACAAAAAGGGATAACAATATATCAACATGGTAAATATACTCATGTCCAACCAATATCATAGTGCAACAATAAATCAACACACTATGCATAATATAACCAATGTATATGAACTCAAAGTAAGGCAAGGAAATACCATCAATCCATCCTACAAGGTCTTTATACAATAATACAAGGCCTCTATGAAGATCCAAGTTCAATTTACCAAGTTAGAATCATTTCTGCTAAGTTACCAAACTAGGTTAACTAGCGCTTTCCAAGCAACATTTAAAGTACTTCCCCAATTCCATTTTGATCACTTAGGATGTCAATGTGTAGCCAAAGTATTCTACTTTAATCTAGGTTAAAGAGATTCCATTTTGGTTCGAGTTTGATTAGGTTTGAACAACTCTAAACTTGGTTCATGGTCTTGGGCGACCGCCCTTACACTTGGGCGACCGCCCAAGTGGACCTCAAGAGAATTTGTAGTTTACGCCGGCAGGCGACCGCCCTAACCTACTTGGGCGACCGCCCAAGTGTACCTAAAGGGAATTTGGACCTCCTGCCAGCTTGGGCGACCGCCCAAGCCTCCTCCAGCCCCTTTTTGCAGATTTTTAACCCTTTTCAACCTAGTTCTTCTTTCCCTCTACCATGGCTTGATCAAGAACACCCAAGAACACCCTCATCTTACCAAGTCCCATTCAAACTTGTAAACTCAACCCAAGTAATCCTAAATTATTCATCTCTACTCATTTCACCCATTTCCAACCCTTTAAATGATCATTCTTTAAACCCTAACTTCAACCAATTTCATTTTCTAATCAATCAACTCCCATTTAGGTTTCCAAGCAAGGAATCCACATCACAAGATCAAGAATAATAATCAAAGAGCTTATGAACACATAGAAGAAGGGAATCATAACAACTCACCTTTGGATTTTATAAGGAAATGTTGATCTTTCTAGCTAGATGGCTTCCTCTAGGTCATCCAACTTCAATGGTGCCCTTAGACTTGATTTTTGGTGAAGAAATGCTTGACTTCAAAGCTTGGGCAAAGGGGACTTCAATGGAGGTTTTCTCTATTTTCTCTAGGATGAAGAATGGTAGTGAATGAAGGAGAAGGAGGGGAAGGGGAGTAAGAGGAGGTGTGGGGAATGGACACTTGGCAAGAGGATGGGAGAGCAAGAAAATTGGCCCCTCCTACAAATATCTACCAAGAAGGCTTTCATCTTTATTTTTAATTTAAACTTAACCTTTAACCCAATAATTCATCCTACTCACTCATTTAACCTCCTCAATTATTTATCTATTTAATAAATTCCCATTTTTATTATTTCCCCTAGTTTCTTTATTTAATGTCCAATAAATTCTTATAAGCTCCTAAATTTACTTTTCACCCAGTTTATCCTAATTTAAGAATTTAAAGGTATAATTGAACACATAAAGTGAACATAAATTTTTAAAAGCATATAATTAAATATTTAAAATGAGTGCCTAGGGTTGGGGTCGTTACAAGTCAGCAATCCTAATTCCGGACTCATGAAGTTTATTAAAACTAGGAAAGTAATTACAACGAACTTCTCTTGAAATTCATCACGGAGACATTGAAGGAAGATGTGGATTTGCTCTTTGAGAGTAGGTCTTTCGATAATTTTAGTAAGTTTAAGTCTCATCTTCTAGGAAAGTTAGTAAAAGACTCATTTGCATGTTGTTTGATTTGTTCAAGATCCCTCCTAGTAGGGCGGTAAGTGGAGTTGTCTTCAAACTACCTTTGGAAGACTAAACATGTTACGACCAATCAAGCCTTGTAGTCATAGGAAGAGACATGTACCAATCCCTTGCAGAACCCTCCAAAGTTTGAGGAAAGCATTAGGCCAAGATTGTGTTATCAACGCCCATTGGAAGCATAGCCCAAGTGTAGGTCTCAACATGAGCTCGAGGACAAGTAGTGCCATTAAACTTGGCAATATCAGTTGTCTTGTACTTGCGAGGAAACTTGGTGATGGATTGTTAAAGAGCTTCGGGATCAAATGTGACGAATGATCCCTTTAGTGTCAAGGGTTGCAAGTTTCTTATAAAGGTAGTTCTTAGTAACATGATTATCAAGTTTAGTAGTTTCATCACTGCCTTCCTTCTTGGTTTTAGTACCCTTGGAGATATATCCCTCATCACTGGAGGAAGATGAGGAAGAGGATGAATCGGATTCTTTCTCTTTCTTGCTTGACTTTTTGGTTTTCCTATTCTTTTTGGGGTAGGATTCCTCTTCACCGGAGGAGGATCCATTTTTCTTCTTTTATTTTCTTAATTTTTTGACTTTTAGCTCTTGGAGCTCTTGCATGAGGGCGGTCATTTAGGCATTTTGCTCATCAATTTTATTACTTTCTTCATCCATCCTAAGCAGGGCTTCGATGAGTTCGGCCTTAGTTTCCTTGATTTCGGCTTCGATGACAGAAGGAGAAGTAGACATTGTGTCGAGCTTTGGCGATGGACCTAGATGTGTAGCAATTGTGTTAAGCCATGATCGAGTCCCAACAAGTCAGCTGAATAGGGTGTATGAAGGCTTGAAGGTTTTGGCCAAAACACGAAAAGACAGAACACTTGTCTCGCATGAGACAAGTAGTCTCGTGCGCGACAACACCACTGGAAGTCACATTTTTCTGATTTTAATCCTAATTTTGGTTGGACGGAAAATCCGTTTTGGGGGTTTCTAACATTCAAAATCCAAACCTAAGGACCTAGGGGTCAAAGTTATCCCAAGTAACATCTAGTTTTGTGCAATAAATTTGGTAAGAAAATTTTCTCTTTAGGGCCAAATTCGAAGGGACAATCATAGGGATATTTTCAAAGGGAAGAATTCGAAGCGACAATTTATTGATTTCTTTTCCATTGCTTATTGCACAAAAACGATCTTGACAAGGGATTACAAAGACTCCAAGATCAAACCAACCGGTCACGGAGTGTCCTAAAAAGTAAATCTACATGATATGTGGTTGACGCAGGGCTGGAAGGCTAGGCTCCTCGCGATATGACAATCTAGATGGATTGAAGACGCGAAGTGGGATGATCCAACTTCGGAGAGATCGGCGATGAGGTGATTACTGTCATCCGTCCTTAGTGTGGGTCCCGAGTTTATCAGGGTATGTAGTGCAATGACAGTTATATCATGATGTGCGCGTGTGTGAGAGTCAATTCTAGGTGATAGAGTAAAATAGAATTTTTTTTTTTTGAGAACTAAAAGAAAAATAGATAATGGCCGCACCAAGTGGTTGCCTACCTTTCTCCCAAATTAGGAAGACTCAGGCCGTCGTAGTTCCACATAAAGAGTAGAGAGAGAGAATTAAATTAATTAATTACAAAGCCCGAGTCAATCGATGACCGGTAAATCAAAATAGTCAAATCTTACGCAAGTATATAGTTCAAGTAGAAATTAATTATTTTACCCTACAAAATAAATTTAGCACAATAAAAAAATTGATAATACTCAATTGTACGCAAGTCTAACCCTCTTAATTAATTGTCCCCAGGGATGCAATTTTTTGATGAACACAGAGTCGCCACTTATTATTTATTTATGAAAACATAAGAAAAATATTTTAGATAATTTAAAGAGATTTGAGGGTTCGAGGATTAAGTTATGAAATGGGAAGGTCGTGAAGCACCCATTCAACCCAATTCGAAGATCGGCCCCACACAGCAGCCACATGAATGCAACATTGCGCATTGTTCGCTTCCTCAAATAAACTGCAGGCCAAGGCATTTTTCTACCTTATGATGGAAATTTAGTACTAGAGGCATACTTTGATGCCGGCTGGGGCGATTTTCCAATGAATTACTAGGAGGTCTTACGCATGCTACTTTATGTCTCTTGGTGGCGCACCCAATTCATGGCTTACCAAGAAACAAACAGTCGTTTCCCATTCCTCTCCTGAAGCAGAATATCGTGCCATGGCAGCGACCGTTAGTGAGCTCTTGTGGCTTAGGTGGCTTCTCAAGGACATTGAAGCTCCACAATCACATGCAACTAACCGTTATTGTGACAATCAGGCGGCTAAACACATTGTCAACAATCCGGTATTCCACAAACGAACTAACACTACAAGGAAAACCGGATTTAGAGACGGAAATTTAGAGACGGACGGAATCCGTAGCTAATTTGGCGACAGATTAGAGACAGAACCAAAAATCAGAGACGGATTCGGATTCCGTCTCTAAATTAGAGACGGATTCAGATTCCGTCTCTAATTCAGAGACGGAATATGAATCCGTCTCTAATTCAGAGACGGAATATGAATCCGTCTCTAAATCAGAGACGGAATCCGAATCCGTCTCTAATTTAGAGACGAAATCTGATTCCGTCTCTAATTTAGAGACGGATTCAGATTCCGTCTCTAAATTTTAGAGACGAGTTTTATATCTGTCTCTAAAATAGAGACAGATTCAGAATTCGTCTCTAAATTAGAGACAGATTAAGAATCCGTCTCTAAATTAGAGACAGAATCAGAATCCGTCTCTAAATTAGAGACAGATTTTAACCCGTCTCTAATTTAGAGACAGATTTTTGAATCCGTCTCTAATTTAGTGACAGATTCAACATCTGTCTCTAAAATTTAGAGACAGATTTAGTATCCGTCTCTAAATTTGACTTTTCTTCTATATACTTTCATTTGTTTAGTTTTTTTCTATCTTTTTTTATATAACTTTTTCTAAAAAAAACCACTAATTAACAAAGGCTAAAATATTGTTTTCTAGTCAATAAAAATTTAAAAAAAAAATAAAAAATAAATATCGGGTAGTCCATCCCACTTTTGACTTTTCTTATATATACTTTCATTTGTTTAGTTTTTTTCTATCTTTTTTTCTATAACTTTTTCTAAAAAAAATCACTGATTAACAAAGGCTAAAATATTGTTTTCTAGTCAATAAAAAAATTAAAAAATAAAAAATAAATATAGGGTAGTCCGTCCCTCTTTTGACTTTTCTTCTATATACTTTCATTTGTTTAGTTTTTTTCTATCTTTTTTTCTATAACTTTTTCTAAAAAAAACCACTGATTAACAAAGGCTAAAATATTGTTTTCTATTCAGTAAAAAATTTTTTAAAAAATAAAAAATAAATATAGGGTAGTCCGTCCCTCTTTTGACTTTTCTTCTATATACTTTCATTTGTTTAGTTTTTTTCTATCTTTTTTTCTATAACTTTTTCTAAAAAAAACCACTGATTAACAAAGGCTAAAATATTGTTTTCAAGTCAATAAAAAATTTTTAAAAATAAAATATAAATATAGGGTAGTCCGTCCCTCTTTTGACTTTTCTTCTATATACTTTCATTTGTTTAGTTTTTTTCTATCTTTTTTTATATAACTTTTTCTAAAAAAACCACTGATTAACAAAGGCTAAAATATTGTTTTCTAGTCAGTAAAATTTTTTAAAAAAATAAAAAATAAATATAGGGTAGTCCGTCCCTCTTTTGACTTTTCTTCTATATACTTTCATTTGTTTAGTTTTTTTCTATCTTTTTTTTCTATAACTTTTTCTAAAAAAAACCACTGATTAACAAAGGCTAAAATATTGTTTTCTATTCAGTAAAATTTTTTTTAAAAAATAAAAAATAAATATAGGGTAGTCCGTCCCTCTTTTGACTTTTCTTCTATAACTTTCATTTGTTTAGTTTATTTCTATCTTTTTTTCTATAACTTTTTCTAAAAAAACCACTGATTAAAAAAGGCTAAAATATTATTTTCTATTCAGTAAAAAAAATTTTAAAAAATAAAAAATAAATATAGGGTAGTCCGTCCCTCTTTTGACTTTTCTTCTATATACTTTCATTTGTTTAGTTTTTTTCTATCTTTTTTTCTATAACTTTTTCTAAAAAAAACCACTGATTAACAAAGGCTAAAATATTGTTTTCTATTCAGTAAAATTTTTTTTAAAAAATAAAAAATAAATATAGGGTAGTCCGTCCCTCTTTTGACTTTTCTTCTATATATTTTCATTTGTTTAGTTTTTTTCTATCTTTTTTTATATAACTTTTTCTAAAAAAAACCACTAATTAACAAAGGCTAAAATATTGTTTTCTAGTCAATAAAAAATTAAAAAAAATTAAAAAATAAATATAGGGTAGTCCGTCCCACTTTTGACTTTTCTTATATATACTTTCATTTGTTTAGTTTTTTTCTATCTTTTTTTCTATAACTTTTTCTAAAAAAAATCACTGATTAACAAAGGCTAAAATATTGTTTTCTAGTCAATAACAAAAAAAATTAAAAAATAAAAAATAAATATAGGGTAGTCCGTCCCTCTTTTGACTCTTCTTCTATATACTTTCATTTGTTTAGTTTTTTTCTATCTTTTTTCTATAACTTTTTCTAAAAAAAACCACTGATTAACAAAGGCTAAAATATTGTTTTCTATTCAGTAAAAAAATTTTTAAAAACTAAAAAATAAATATAGGGTAGTCCGTCCCTCTTTTGACTTTTCTTCTATATACTTTCATTTGTTTAGTTTTTTTCTATCTTTTTTTCTATAACTTTTTCTAAAAAAAACCACTGATTAACAAAGGCTAAAATATTGTTTTCAAGTCAATAAAAATTTTTAAAAAAAAATAAATAAATATAGGGTAGTCCGTCCCTCTTTTGACTTTTCTTCTATATACTTTCATTTGTTTAGTTTTTTTCTATCTTTTTTTCTATAACTTTTTCTAAAAAAAACCACTGATTAACAAAGGCTAAAATATTGTTTTCTAGTCAATAAATTTTAAAAAAAATAAAAAAACTAAAT
>JAFEMH010000847.1:35000-220000 GCA_022495995.1 Adenophora triphylla var. japonica
AGTAAGTGTTATAAGCATGAAAATTGAGGTAATATAGAAAAATTGGGGTAGGAAATTATAAGTAAATAGTTATTATAAATATGATAAATAAATAAAAAAGTATTAAAATATTTCTTATTGGGTGTGTGCATTTTAAAATGGAACACACAAAATAGAAATTTATGCCTGTGTTCGAGTGGGGCGGAGAGAGTAGATATATCATGCAATGACCACATCCTAAATTTATAAGATTTTAAAAATATAATTGCGAAGCCACCAGCTACTATTAGCAAGTCATTTAAAACCCCAATAATAAATAAATAAAAGATGTAGATAAATAAATAGATTAATAACGAAGGAAATTGTCAATATTTGTGTGCACGAGCACGAGTAGCATGTCCCCTTTGAGGTTTACAAATATTTTGATAATTGTATGCACTGGCCCTACAAATAACTTTCGTTTACTTAATTTATGTCGGTTCACTTAATGAATATTATTATTGTCCATTCATAATAATATTGTGTACTCCCTCGGTACCACGTGAGTGAGTGAGTGAATTTTTGATCAACTTGGTGAAACTTTGACCTATAATTTAAATAAATAATAATGATTCTAATAAAAATTTAAAAATTTGTTATTGTATTATGCTTAATAATATTAACAATAATATTTTTTGAATTTTTATTAGAATTATTATTATTTATTTAAATTATTGGTCAAAGTTCCATCATCAAGTTGACAAAAGTCCACACTCATACTCATGTGGAACGGAGGGAGTATGTTTATACATCACAATTAATCAAAGTGCATATCTTTTTGATATGAAATGAAGATATCACAATTATTTAATATTTATTTCTTTACTTTTTCTATTTTTCTAGACTAATCAGTTCTCTGAATATGATTTTTTGTGTAATTGTTTGTTTTTTTTTTTTTGAATTATGGAGAATTTAAAGCACTTGAAAGTAGGGTTGGCAACAAGGCGGGTTTGGGGTGGGTTTGACATTTCCCAAACCCGCCCCTAAACAAAAACTCCAAAACCCGAACCCACCTGATGTGATCGTACTAAAGAGATTTCGGCCCAAGCTGACGTGTGAAGCACAATACAATGAATATGATCTGAAAGACTAGGCAGCATGCCCAAAGAGATAATCAAAGCGACCAGGTAATGTCTGTTAACATATCGGCGGGAACGGGCACTGGCGAGAATCCAACAAGAAGTCCGTGACAGCCTGATCTCGCATGAGATGTTCTATATTGGCGACAATCACGGGTTGTCGCCTTGGTTGTGTTGTGAAATTGGTGCTCCCCCGTTGCAATCAAAACAAAGAAATCCACACACCCACACGTACAAGAAAGAAACAATCACACACAAGAACACAAGAGTTGTTTACCCGGTTCATTCACCAACTCGTGAACTACGTTCGGGGGCAATTGCCAAGCCAATATGTATTAGACACCTCTCTAATATGTTGCTACAATATGTTCTAGGCCGAAATTATGCTTATATAGTTTATACAAGGAACCTAGCTCAGTCAAGGAAGAGATCTAAATAAAATAGGAAACAAAATCAGATTAGGAAAACACTTCCCCGACGCCAGCGCGGTCGCGCACCCCTGCAGCGCGGTCGCCCTCCTTTGCCGAAGTTCCAGCCCCAATTTTGACCAACGAGCGCGGTCGCTCTCCACCCCGAGCGCGGCCGCTCTCCCCCGCAGAAACTCCTCTATCGCTTCCTTCCTTGCAGTTTAGGATCCAATCCCAACAATCTCCCACCGGAGACTAAACCAATAAACATAAAATCACCCATTAACTCCCACCACGGAGTAAAGACCTTCGAACACCTTTCCCCTCCTCCATATTGGCTTGACACTACCGCACCTCTCCTCAAGTACTAAGGCGAGTTGAAACCAAGCGACATTTCAACCTCTCCGTGTTAGATCGTTCTTGCCTCCCCAAATCAGCTTCTACCTTGATTTCTCCCCGCAAGTCTAACTTCGCCTTCTCCCTCCAGACCCACCTTCCTCGCAATGCCTCCCCTTGAAACTTGGACACACCTTGTTTCTTGCATCGACTGTTCTTGATGCAGAAACCGCTCTCTGTTAGGGCCCTTGGACATCCACACCGCGTTGATCAACTTTGTGTCCTCCCCAACATACCTTTTCTTGATGTCTCCCCTTTTCACACCAACAGGCCGATTCTTAAGCCTCTTGCTCCCACCGTAACGAACATCGATATTGTAGGTAGAATACAACATCTTCCCCTTAACCCCATGAGCCAACACCTTAGCCCCTTTTGTGACTTCCCAAGACCCACCAATGAAAGAAACACCATACCCTTCACTGTCAAGTTGTCCCACAGAAATCACTCTCCTCCTCAAATCCGGAACATGCATCACGTCGTGTTGTAACGACCCTAACCCTAGGCACAATTTTAATATTACATTATATGCTTTTAATATTAATGTTAACTTTATATGTTTACTTTATATCTTTAAATTCTTATATTAGGATGAAATGTTTGGGAAATAAAATAATGTTCTAAAGGGAAATATAAAAATAGAAAATAAATAAAATGTGGAAGAAGGATTATAGTATGTGGAATAAATACTTGGGTAGGAGGATTTTAATTTATATGCTTTGGGAAATAAGGGGAATAAATTGTCATGGTAGTGAAAGCCTTGAGGTTAATAGGATAAGTAGAGTGAGGGGACCATCCTCCCTAAATCACTCTTCATCCCCCTCAATTGTCAAACATCCCATACCTTTCTCTTACTTTCCCCATACCCTTCCCCATACTCCCTCTTAATCCGCCCCCCCCCCCCCCTTTTTCTTCTTTATCCATTTTATACTCCTTCTCCCTCCTTCTCCTCCTTGAACTTTCTCTCTCAATCCATGGAAGCTCCCTTCCAAGTCTTGAAGCTAGCTCATCTTCTAACCATTTTCAAGTCCAAGGGCATTTGTGAAGTTGGATCATCTAGAGGAATAAACCAAGCTAAGAAGATCAACCTTCCATTCTAAAAACCTAATGTGAGTTATTATGGCCCTTCTCTTCTCTAAATGTTCATGAGATATTTATTGTTGTTATTGTTGTTAAAATGCTCATTGGATGCTTTGGAAACTCTCTTGGAGTGGAGGAATTGATTAGATCATAAGGAAATGTGGTTGTTCTTGGAAGTGTTAAAGAATGAAAGAAATGGATAGAATTAGTTTAGAATGTTTGGAATCCTCTTTGAAGTTGAGAAATGGGTAAATAACATAGGATGATATTATTATTCATGGAAGTGAATTTGGAAGTATAAGAAATGGGTGAAATTAGTTTAGAAGATTTAATTTGAAATGTGTTATTAAAATGGGTTGAAAATCTTGTGGTGGATAATTTGAATTTATATTATTTTGGGGTTTAAATGAGTTAGGATGAAAAATGGTAAAGTTAGAGGTCCTCCTTGTATTCTTGAATATTGGGTTAGAATAAAAGAAAAGGAAATAAAACTTGGTGAAAGAAATGACATCTGGGGAAAGTCTGAGTGGGCACTTGGGCGGTCGCCCAAGAGGGCATGAGCGGCCGCCCATGCTGCCAGAAGCAAGAGTGCCTTAAGAAAGCCTCTTGGGCGGTCGCCCAAGAGGAGTTGAGCGGTCGCCCAAGAGGGCAGCAATTTGGGTGTTCTTTAGAACCACTTGGGCGGTCGCCCAAGTGGCCTGGGCGGTCGCCCACCATGCTAGATCCTCCTTAGTCTCTTTTCTTGTTGATTTACCAATAACTTAGTGGCATGACTCTTAATCGTTATGAATTAGTGGAACCTAATCCAAATCAGGTATGAATTAACCCTTTTACACTTAAGTTATATTAGAACACTTAAGAGCACCTTAATTGGGTTTAAATGAAACTAAGGAAGCACTTTAAATACGACTCAGGAATTGATTCGACAATCTTGTCTGGACACTTATTAAATGTGACTTCCATTGGGTAAAGTGAACTTGGGTCCTTATAGAGATCAAGTATTACTGAATAATGTCTAAGTAGGGATAATTATTGATGCTTTGTTATCATACTTGAGTACATATTCATGACTTGTATTATGCTTAGTGTATCACATAAATCTTTGCACTCGATTATTGGTTGAACATGAGTATATTTTACCATGTGACTATATTGCTTATTTATGCATAGTGTGTTAAAGAAATGTTGCACTATGATGTTGGTTGAGCATGAGTATATTTTACCATGTTGCTATGTTGTTTATCCCCTTTGTGGATTTATTCAAGTATCTATTATGTGCTTGATAATGTGTGAGTCGGTGACATTGGGGGTATAACATAATACGATCAATTATGGAAGTGTGACCTAATGTGATCGGATTATGTTATATACGTGGCCGTCCCTCCTGTGGCCGCGGGATGGGGTATATCATCTGTATTGAGCCAAAAGCCTTACGAGTTGCTCTTGTCTTATTTGGTTCCACTGAAAAACGGGTCTTATAAGACGTGAGTATTGCTTAGCGGCTCTTTGTAAGATTGGAGTATTATTATACCCAATGTTGTACGACTAATGTTCGAGACGGGAAAAGGTAAACCAAGGTAATGTAAGGTGTTTACGGCTTTTCCAATGTGTTATATGCGACTTGTTATGTGTTGCATCTTATATGGCATATTCTTTGCATTCATAATAGCTTCTTTGAGATTTATTCTCACCCCTCTCCCTTTCTTGTTTTTAGATTTGAGACGGATGGACCGGCCCAAGTAAGGGCGGTGAGGAGTTTGGAAGTTATATTTTGGGAATTGTCGGGGTATGATTAGGTTGGTATAGAAAGTGTACTTTGGTATAAATCATTTACGGATTTGTATTATTAAATCTTCATTTTATGTTATAACCGATGCCTTTTTGTAACTAAAACAGTTTCTTACTTTCTAAGTTAGTCAATTATTTCTCCATTGTGAAAAGGTGTAGATTTATTTTGAAATGGTTATAATAATTGTATTTATTTTTGAAGGTTAAATAAAGGTTTTAAAAGTTTAGGAAATTTGGGTTAGTCTGAGGACGCTCCAGCTTGGGACACGTGTAGGTTCCGGGTCGGGTCCTCACGGTTGGTATCGAGCTCGGTTAGAGTTCTCGGGTAGAGTCTAGCCGAGTGAGAGTGTGCGATAACTTACGTCGAGAGTTTAATGCGGGAATTTGTTCAAAAGACGAAAATGATATTGACCAACCAAGGAATCAAGGAAAGGTGAGTTATGGAAAGATAGATTCCTTCACCATCATTTGAGATATTTTATCTGTCTCAGGAGTTAGGGTTCATACTTTTATAAATCCTCGTACATTCGTTCTCATGTAGCATTACATTTCATCTTTATTTGCATAATTGGCCTAAAAGTTGCCTTATGTGTTGAAGGTTCTGCTCCTATGGGAGAGTACCTCGAATCATTCTTGTTTATCATAGTAGTTGTGACTAAGTGGGCATGGATTACCGGTGGATATGGTAGATATACCAACCGTGAATTATTGTTATATTGACACGAAATATTTGAGTAGTTGTTGTATTTGGGGAGGGCTGCCGCAAGAAGCGAGTCTCCTTATCTATGTTTGATTTGCCTCCGCGTGTGGTTGAGGCGGATAAGTCATTAATTGCTATTATGTCATATATGCGTAAATGTCGAAAGTAGGACCTAAGGAATGTGGAGGTTATGTGTTATATTTAAGTAAAAGAACCTTGAGTTATCTCATGTACGATGGTAAATGAATTTGTGAACTCTTAGTTGAGGTTAGGTATATGGCCTAATTAAGAGTGGTTTATGGTTGTATAATTGCATGATTAGTTATTCATTGGTGTCTCATGGTGGAGACTAGATATATGAGACTAGTATTGAAAGTGATAGTCTAAGTGGGATTATATGGGTTATAAAATATCGCGAGTCCAGAGATCTTATGGAACCGACATATATTTGCCTTATGTGCTATAAGTTTATTCTCTAAGGAGAGATTGATTGAATTCTTGCTACTAATTTGAATAGGAAATCGAGATATTTTTGTAAGTGATATCACCCTATAAGTTGACTAAGTAGTGTTTTCATGTGAGTTTCAAAATGGGTTTTCATCGGGTATCATACGGGATATTGAAGCTTTGAGTGGATATAAGGTACTATTTTAGTATTCGAGATTCCTAGATAGAGGACACTATTTGGGATGGCGAGGACTTGATGATTCACCTTGGGAAAGTATTTGATAAAGAAGATAATTAGCTTAGCGACTCTCCGTAAGGATAAATTAGTACTATATTTAGAAAAGATGATACTTGGTGGTTATTTATAGATTATAGAGATATCAAATTGGTAATTGTAGGCAATAAGTATTCGTTATCACTTGTTGATAATTTGCATGACTGATTTTAGAAACTAGTAGGATACTCAATGGTTATTAGTTGAATTTCGGATGTTACAATTACAGTGAAAATTTGTTCTAAGGATATACTTAAGACAACATTTGTATTTAAAATGACCGTTTTGAATTGTGGTTGTGTATTAGTTATGAAGGGGTAAATGGGGTAAATGTGAAGACGTATAATAGATGTAGTTATTGGTGACTTATAGGAGCAACTTCAAGAATTGGTAAAATATGTATATGGTTGTTTTGAGAGATGATACCATTAACTGAGAAAATAAAATGAGGATAAATCTTATGGAAAGGCAGGATACTTTAGGATGATTACACCGTATAGGTTGACTTAGTTGCGTGACTCATATAAAGGATTGGTGTGATGCTCGGAAGATATTGACGTTATACGGATTTTGAGTTGTTGATGGTTATAGGGAGGTAAGTTAGATTATACTGTAATGTTTAATTGAAATTTGGGAATGATTGATCTATGTGAGTTCCAATTATATTTTCTTATTTAGAAATTATGGTATTTGATTGGGAACTAGATGTTTACAATATGTTGTTGCTAAGTACAATACCAATATCAAAGGTAGGGAATAGATGACTCAAATTAAATAAAAGTGTTGAATTTTCAACGTGAGGAATTATGGAATGGAGGATGGTTTACCAAATTTATTATCTTAATGAATGTTTTAGTGTTAATTATCGGAAATAGTAATAAGTATTACGAGATTGTGTTTTCTTATAGGGAATTTAACTAAGTAAAAATATTATGAGTGGTAGCTACACTATAAATAGAAGTCAAACAAGAATATTATGTTAGAATTGTTTTAAATGTGCTTTAAAACTTTGGATTGTATATTGAACTTCGGTATGAGCAATTGTGCCCTTCGGGAATAGTTGATTTAATAAGGTCAGTAAACCGTTTTTATGTAAATTAAAATCTGTGAGTAATTTAACTATCTACCACTGGTATGGGACGGTTGTAGATAATTAAATCACTCGAGTTATTTTTGTTAGCTTATCAATCTTTTGAAATTTCTTAAATTTGTGAGTGGTTTAGTTAATTAAAACTGGTATGGGCCGGTTTTAAATAAATAAACCATTCAGGTCTCTTTGAATCTCTTTTTATATTATCCTTTGGAATTCTGGAAGATGTTGTAATTTTTAGAAAGACTTGGTATCCTAAAGATATAAATTGTACAGAAGCAAGTAGAAAAGCAACCTAGTTCCCCTATAATGATTAATTGTATTCAAGTTTTGGTCCGAGAAATGATTTGACAAATGTGGGGTTATTATTGTGTCGGTCACAGTAGACTCGGTTTTGTTTTGGAGTTGGATCGGCTCCGTTGTGGGCGGCCAACCATTCAATTTGAATATTGATTTGTCACTAGGCCTGAACATAATTGAAACATTGAATTTTGATAATAGAATATTGACGTTAGAAGATTTATTAAAATATTTAGAGTTCTAGGTTGAACTTGAGAGTTTTATCACTATAGATCTTGTGATTAAGTTACATTGAAAGTAAAGAAGGGTATGTTATTTTGTTATAGAAAGTTGAATTATATTTTCTACTCGTTATATATATAGCTTGATGAGATGTTATTAATAAAGTCCTCACTTATGTTAGGGGATAGTTTGATTGTATAAAACCCATAGTCTTAAATGGATTTGATAGACATCGTTCGGGAAGGTTCTTTTGGGAAGGTAGGAATGCTATTAAGTTTAACCTTATAAAAAGTTGAGGAATCATTACTTGTTGTTGATGATATGCTACGGGCAGGAACAATGGGTGTTAGTAGTCAATAGTACGTATGGTTACCAGGGGTTGAGTGCGTATAATAGTAGTTATCATTCTAACATTGAGATAAAACCGTATGAGGCATAGTTTGGGAAGAAAATATCGATCTCTAATTTGTTGGGGTGAGATTGGAGAGGCAAGACCTAAGGTAAATTGGCGCCAAAGTTCGTTAATCCATTTGAAACTTTAGAAAAGGTTGGTGATTTGACTTATAGACTGGCTTGGAGCAGCTTATAGAGTATTCGAAGTTTTAAATGTCATATTGTAATGTATTTGGTGACATAGGTTGTAATACTTTTAATTATTTATATTTTTATTGAGGTCGTGAAAATTCGCGTTAGTGATAATTGTATAGTATGCTTGGGTCATTGAGTGGTAATATCATATTATTAATGGAATTAGAATTTTTTTTTTTTTTTTGAAAGAATCACAACATTGAAGAGACTATTTGGGAATTGAAGTCTGAGGTATACATGTAACCGAGGCGGGTTGATCAGTTAGGTAAGTGACAGTCAAATTCGGGACAAATTTTCTTTAAGGGGGAGTGAATGTAACGACCCTAACCCTAGGCACAGTTTTAATATTACATTATATGCTTTTAATATTAATGTTAACTTTATATGTTTACTTTATATATTTAAATTCTTATATTAGGATGAAATGTTTGGGAAATAAAATAATGTTCTAAAGGGAAATATAAAAATAGAAAATAAATAAAATGTGGAAGAAGGATTATAGTATGTGGAATAAATACTTGGGTAGGAGGATTTTAATTTATATGCTTTGGGAAATAAGGGGAATAAATTGTCATGGTAGTGAAAGCCTTGAGGTTAATAGGATAAGTAGAGTGAGGGGACCATCCTCCCTAAATCACTCTTCATCCCCCTCAATTGTCAAACATCCCATACCTTTCTCTTACTTTCCCCATACCCTTCCCCATACTCCCTCTTAATCCGCCCCCCCTTTTTCTTCTTTATCCATTTTATACTCCTTCTCCCTCCTTCTCCTCCTTGAACTTTCTCTCTCAATCCATGGAAGCTCCCTTCCAAGTCTTGGAGCTAGCTCATCTTCTAACCATTTTCAAGTCCAAGGGCATTTGTGAAGTTGGATCATCTAGAGGAATAAACCAAGCTAAGAAGATCAACCTTCCATTCTAAAAACCTAATGTGAGTTATTATGGCCCTTCTCTTCTCTAAATGTTCATGAGATATTTATTGTTGTTATTGTTGTTAAAATGCTCATTGGATGCTTTGGAAACTCTCTTGGAGTGGAGGAATTGATTAGATCATAAGGAAATGTGGTTGTTCTTGGAAGTGTTAAAGAATGAAAGAAATGGATAGAATTAGTTTAGAATGTTTGGAATCCTCTTTGAAGTTGAGAAATGGGTAAATAACATAGGATGATATTATTATTCATGGAAGTGAATTTGGAAGTATAAGAAATGGGTGAAATTAGTTTAGAAGATTTAATTTGAAATGTGTTATTAAAATGGGTTGAAAATCTTGTGGTGGATAATTTGAATTTATATTATTTTGGGGTTTAAATGAGTTAGGATGAAAAATGGTAAAGTTAGAGGTCCTCCTTGTATTCTTGAATATTGGGTTAGAATAAAAGAAAAGGAAATAAAACTTGGTGAAAGAAATGACATCTGGGGAAAGTCTGAGTGGGCACTTGGGCGGTCGCCCAAGAGGGCATGAGCGGCCGCCCATGCTGCCAGAAGCAAGAGTGCCTTAAGAAAGCCTCTTGGGCGGTCGCCCAAGAGGAGTTGAGCGGTCGCCCAAGAGGGCAGCAATTTGGGTGTTCTTTAGAACCACTTGGGCGGTCGCCCAAGTGGCCTGGGCGGTCGCCCACCATGCCAGATCCTCCTTAGTCTCTTTTCTTGTTGATTTACCAATAACCTAGTGGCATGACTCTTAATCATTATGAATTAGTGGAACCTAATCCAAATCAGGTATGAATTAACCCTTTTACACTTAAGTTATATTAGAACACTTAAGAGCACCTTAATTGGGTTTAAATGGAACTAAGGAAGCACTTTAAATACGACTCAGGAATTGATTCGACAATCTTGTCTGGACACTTATTAAATGTGACTTCCATTGGGTAAAGTGAACTTGGGTCCTTATAGAGATCATGTATTACTGAATAATGTCTAAGTAGGGATAATTATTGATGCTTTGTTATCATACTTGAGTACATATTCATGACTTGTATTATGCTTAGTGTATCACATAAATGCTGCACTCTGATTATTGGTTGAACATGAGTATATTTTACCATGTGACTATATTGCTTATTTATGCATAGTGTGTTAAAGAAATGTTGCACTATGATGTTGGTTGAGCATGAGTATATTTTACCATGTTGCTATGTTGTTTATCCCCTTTGTGGATTTATTCAAGTATCTATTATGTGCTTGATAATGTGTGAGTCAGCTGACATTGGGGGTATAACATAATACGATCAATTATGGAAGTGTGACCTAATGTGATCGGATTATGTTATATCTGTGGCCGTCCCCTCCTGTGGCCACAGGATGGGGTATATCATCTGTATTGAGCCAAAAGCCTTACAGAGTTGCTACTGTCTTATTTGGTTCCTGAAAAACGGGTCTTATAAGACGTGAGTATTGCTTAAGCAGCTCACTGTAAGATTGGAGTATTATTATACCCAATGTTGTACGACTAATGTTCAGACGGGAAAAGGTAAACCAAGGTAATGTAAGGTGTTTACAGCTTTTCCAATGTGTTATATGCGACTTGTTATGTGTTGCATCTTATATGGCATATTGCTGCATTCATAATAGCTTGCTGAGATTTATTCTCACCCCTCTCCCTTTACTGTTTTTAGATTCCGAGACAGATGGACCGGCCAAGTAAGGGCGGTGAGGAGTTTGGAAGTTATATTTTGGGAATTGTCGGGGTATGATTAGGTTGGTATAGAAAGTGTACTTTGGTATAAATCATTTACGGATTTGTATTATTAAATCTTCATTTTATGTTATAACCGATGCCTTTTTGTAACTAAAACAGTTTCTTACTTTCTAAGTTAGTCAATTATTTCTCCATTGTGAAAAGGTGTAGATTTATTTTGAAATGGTTATAATAATTGTATTTATTTTTGAAGGTTAAATAAAGGTTTTAAAAGTTTAGGAAATTTGGGTTAGTTTGAGGACGCTCCAGCTTGGGACACGTGTAGGTTCCGGGTCGGGGTCCTCACACGTGTAGTTGTAAAACAACTCCATTAGGTGTCTTCATCATTACGTCCCCCTTACCTTTGATCTTCAATGGTTGACCATCACCAAGATAGAGAACCCCAAAATCTCCGGTTTTGTATCGCTTCATTGGTTATGCATCCCCACTAGCATGACAAGAAGCTCCAGAATCCAACACCCAATCTTCACCCGACTGCTCCTCCCCTAGGATTAATACATCACCACCATCATCCACCACGTGCGCACCACCACCTTTTCCCGGACAGTCATAACTGATATGCCCCAATTCACCACAATTGTAGCACTTGACTTTTTTCCCCTTAGGTCTCCCCCTATTTCTCTCCACCACTTAAGCGGCATTTCATCTACTACGGACGATTCTCCCCTTTTCTCTTTCCTTCGCAACTCCTCTTGAAGGATGAGATCTCTAACCTCCGTATACACCAATCTTTGTTTTCGGCACGTACTAATCGTTGTGGCAGATAACCTCCCAACTATCAGGCAATGATTTTAGTAGAAAACAAGCTAGCACTTCATCGGAGAAAGTAATATCAACACTTTTCAATTGGTCCACCATACCTTTGAAATTGCCGATATGACTTGCCGCTGTCTGCCCCTCTGACATCTTCGCATTCGCAAACCTCTTTATCAAATGCACCTTATTGATATTCGACGGCTTCTCATACATGTCCGACAGCGTTTGTAGCAACTCCACCGTTGTCTTGGCCTCCATAGCGTTCCGTGCAACGTCGTCGGTTAGGGCACTCCTTACCGCTCCTAACGCCTTCCGATCCAACGTCTCCCAATCTCCTTGTGACATGTCTTCGGGCTTCGCCTTCAAGGGTCCATGAAGATCCTTACAATAAAGGTAGTCTTCAATCCTTGTCTTCCAAAACGTGAAATTCACACCGTTGAATTTCTCGATTGAGTTCTTCATCTTGACTGCTTCACCAAAATTCCCAAGAACGCGATTCAAAATTAATCAACTAATGAAAAGATTTTGAATCCTCCGAACCAAAGCTCTGATACCAGTTGTTGTGAAATTGGTGCTCCCCCGTTGCAATCAAAACAAAGAAATCCACACACCCACACGTACAAGAAAGAAACAATCCCACACAAGAACACAAGAGTTGTTTACCCGGTTCATTCACCAACTCGTGAACTACGTCCGGGGGCAATTGCCAAGCCAATATGTATTAGACACCTCTCTAATATGTTGCTACAATATGTTCTAGGCCGAAATTATGCTTATATAGTTTATACAAGGAACCTAGCTCAGTCAAGGAAGAGATCTAAATAAAATAGGAAACAAAATCAGATTAGGAAAACACTTCCCCGACGCCAGCGCGCGCACCCTGCAGCCGCGGTCGCCCTCCTTTGCCGAAGTTCCAGCCCCAATTTTGACCAACGAGCGCGGTCGCTCTCCACCCCGAGCGCGGCCGCTCTCCCCCGCAGAAACTCCTCCGTCGCTTCCTTCCTTGCAGTTTAGGATCCAATCCCAACAGGTTGGGTTATCGCCTATAAGCGATGCATGCAAACATCGACATTCCAGTAAGGGCCGAGGAAGTTACGTATGGGCCTTGAAGTCTGTTAAGGATAAGTAATCTGTTGCGGTAAAAGCGGCGTCTCCATGGTAGCAACCCAGGTACAGCCAATAAACAGTTGACATGTGGCTAAGATGATTAGATTTGCGTGGGACATGGGTAACTATATAAATCCTCCTAGAAGGCAAAATTCGGTATGCTCTCTTGTTATTTTTCTGGCCATTCTCAGTTAATATTTTTATTGTTTCTGGATTGTGTACTTACTCTCACGCCGGAGGGGCTTAGCCAGAGACGCCCCCGACCTAGTTTACGTGAGTTTTGTGTGTAGGAGACAACCGGAGAAGACGCTAGAGTATTCACCGTTTGGCTACTCAAATCAGGCCCGTGCAGCTATTTTGTGTGGTAGCAGCAGTTGGTTCCGTTGTCGGGATCGATTACTTCTTCGTTTGTCTCATCTTTGTTTGACTCTTGATTCCATCAAACAATGGTGCTTGAGAAAACACTCCAATCAAAAACCATACCAAACGTCAACCAGATCATGATTACGCCCAACCTGCACAGTGAGGTGCATATTCCCGCAGGATCAGGTATGGCTGGTGAAGCGCACTCAGCAGATAATGAGTCTACGGTGCGACATAGGAGAAACGGCAAGAGCCTTTGCCCCTTACTGAGGAGGAAGTTAGGGTGGAGGCGGAAAGAATTAGGGCAAACAACAAGTTGATACTACAGATTCTCGCCAATAACAATAGACTTGTAGAGATGAGGCAGGAGCCTACTCAGATCCCGCAGAACATCATGGCAAGGACCGTTTCTCTATAATATTTGAAATAATATCACTATTTCATTATGAAAAGATAACCCTTTGTTTTAGTAATAGTAGAAGTTTTGGTAAAATGAAACAGTTAATGTTTCTCATTACTCCTTGTCAAAATTATTCTTTATGAAAAGTAAATTTGAAATATGTTTGATTAATAATATTGAGACCAAAGAAGAATTATTTTTTAATTAAGATATAATTCTATTGTATAATAAGTAAAGTGGTGATGGTTAATTATTTATATATTTGTTCAAGCAACGAAATTAACGTTAGAAACAATTAAAAACAAATGTTAACTTAACAAACATGTCAAAAAATAACTAAAAATAGAGGTCAAAAAAGACAAAAAAAAAGTTAACTTAACAAAAACAAATGTGAACTTACAAGTATATCAAATAATCTTATTAAAAACAAAAATAGAAGCCATAAATTACTAAAAACAAATGTGAATTTAACTAAAATAACTGATTTAACAAAAAAAGTTGTGAACTTAATAAAAATGTCTAATAATCTAATAAACAACAAAAATAGAGGTTATAAAAGACTAAAAACATCTCTAAACTTAACTATAAACAATTGTGAACTTTACAATTATATCAAATAATCTAATAAAATAGCAAAATAGAGGTTATAAAATACTAAAACCATTCTTAAACTTAACTAAAATTAAATGTGAACTTAACAAAAACAGTTGTGAATTAGCAAATTATGTCTAATAATCTCTTAAAATAGCAAAATAGAGATCATAAAATACTAAAAATAACTATTAACTTCACTAAAATCAATTGTGAATTAAGTTAAATAAAAGACATTTTCATGCAGAAATTGTGAACTAAACTAAAACAATTGTGAACTTCTATTATTTGTTTTTGGAACAATAGTGAACTTGAAATAATTGTGAACTTCTGAAAGTTGATTCAGATTATATGTTGACACTAATAGTTCTATTCGCCTCGACGATACGAGTACAACGGTGGCTTCATATTATTTATTTGACTTATGAATTTTAAGATATTTTATTTTAATGTTTTAAGGGGAAAAAAAGAAAGAGAGAGAAACAGGAGAGAGAAAGCCAGAAAGGGAGCTGGAATTCCTTCACGCGCGGCCACGTTATTTAACGTTTTTTTTTTTAAAATATAGCTTTTTAAAATTTTATATATCAAAATAACAATTTCAAAAACTTAAGTACCAAAGTAGCACTTTTGACTTGAAATCCGGAATTGGTAATTCCGGATTATGAAATCCGGAATTACCAATTCCGGATTTGATTTTTTTTTTTTTTTTCTGTTTTTCAAAATTGAATTTTGGAAAATAATAATTCCGTAAATAGGGGGCGATCGCGCCCTAAAATAGAGCGATCGCTCAAGTGTACTCCGGAGGTACCAATTCCGGATTCTATTTTAATTTTTTTTGTTTTGTTTTTCAAAATTGAATTTTGGAAAATAATAATTCCGTAAATAGGGGGCGATCGCGCCCTAAAATAGAGCGATCGCTCAAGTGTACTCCGGAGGTACCAATTCCGGATTCTATTTTAATTTTTTTTTTTCCAAAAAAGAAATAAAGCAAATAAAAAAATATATTCTGAAAATAGGAGAGGGCGATCGCTCTACTTAAGGGGCGATCGCTCCTTAGACGCGTATCTTCAAAATCCGGCACTGTCAATTCCGGATTTGCTTTAATTTGAATCCGGGGCTGCCATTTCCGGATTCAAATTTTGAATTCCTCCCTGGCTTTAACTCTGATTGTTCATGGAATGGAAGAAAGGAAGAAGAAGGAGGGAGTGCAGAGAGTGAGATAGAGAAAGAAAGAATTAAGGAGAAGAGAAGAAGTTTAAAGAGTTGTGAGAGAAAGTGTTAGCTTGGTACTTAAAAATGGTTAGTTATATTTCTTATTTTAATTTGTTTTGAGTTGTTAATTTTAGCTATATAAATTTTTTTAAGAATTTTTATTTGTGCATTTTTTATATTTTGTTGTTAAAATGATTTATGTACTTAATTTTTGATTGTCAATGAATTAAACATTAAGTCCCATTTAAATTTAATTACTATTAAATTTTTTTATTTCAGATGAATGAACATGTACAACAACAATTTATTGATCCTGGGCCAATCGATCCTCATGTATTGACTTCTCAGGATACACATAGATCTAAATATATTTGGGAGGGACAAGAGTTACCCAATTTAAGACCTAGGCGTGGTCCAGTACTTCCACCTAGAGTTGATTGGAGGATAGAAGAGAAGCTTATAAATACTGGATTTTATGGAGTGTATTTATTAGGTCATATACAATATGATTGGCATTTGATTGAGGCTTTGATTGAAAGATGACGTCCAGAGACCCACACTTTTCACTTACCTGTAGGGGAGATGACCATCACCTTAGAGGATATTGGCATGTTGTGTGGTCTTCCTGTAGACGGAATGGCGGTGACTAGTTCAGAAACTAGTAGGAGTGCTTTGGCATGGGTTGAGATTGTTGAGGAGTTATTTGGGGTTGCACCCTCAACTGCAGACATCAAAAGAGGTGGAATGATATCAATGAGATGGGTTCTAGGACACTTCCCTCATTTTGAACAGCTTCCCAATAATGCGTCCGAGCATATGATTGAGACATATACTCGAGTGTTCATCATTTCCTTCCCAATAACACATGAAAACAAGTGGAACTCCAGCCATATTTATTCCTAGAAATTGAAAAATAAATTATAAAAAATCTAATTTAACAATATCACTACATTCACAAAAAAATTTAAATAAATACTAAATTTAAATTTCGAACAAAATATAAGAGGATTAAATGTACCTTCTTAATCACCTCTTTTTCTTGAACTTCTTAATCAACTTCTTGAATTTTCAATATTTTTTGAAAAAAATTAACCTACTTTCTTCTTCTTCTTTCTTCTTTTCTCCTTCTTCTCCAATGAATTTTTAAAATGCCAGATTTCTTTACAGATTTGCTGAGGAAGATGGGTTTTGTAAAGCAAATCCGGAATTAGCATTTCCGGATTTGAATTTTTTAAAAAAAAACATTACTTAATTCAATTCAGATTTATTTCTTTTTTGGAAAAAAAAAAATTAAAATAGAATCCGGAATTGGTACCTCCGAGTACACTTGAGCGATCGCTCTATTTTAGGCGCGATCGCCCCCTATTTACGGAATTATTATTTTCCAAAATTCAATTTTGAAAAACAAAAAAAAAAAATTAAAATAGAATCCGAAATTGGTACCTCCGGAGTACACTTGAGCGATCGCTCTATTTTAGGGCGCGATCGCCCCCTATTTACGGAATTATTATTTTCCAAAATTCAATTTTGAAAAAAAAAAAAAAAATCAAATCCGGAATTGGTAATTCCGGATTTCATAATCCGGAATTACCAATTCCGGATTTCAAGTCAAAAGTGCTACTTTGGTACTTAAGTTTTTGAAAATGTTATTTTGATATATAAAATTTTAAAAAGCTATATTTTAAAAAAAAAATCTTATTTAACTGAGTGGCACAAGCATAATTTTTAACAATTTATCAGGGACCCGTGTGTCCATCAATAACTATATGACCTAGTGGACAATTTGCAAAATATGCAATTTTTGGTGGTCGTTTTTGTTAGTGTGAGTGATGATTTGTTAATTGCCCTAAAATTATTTTCCTTTTTTTATTTTTCATAAATATTAATTAATAACAACTCATTAATATTTGTAGAGTATTAATGTTGAAAGTTGAATTTATAAATTTGTATTTGAAATGTCATTTTTGTTTCGAGAGTTAGAGAGTTATAGGAAAATTTATTTTAAAGATAATGACGTACCTGAAGATTTTGTAATTAGTTTTATGCTAATTTTTAATTGATAAAATAGATATATTTATTAATTTTATAATTAATATTTATTTATTTATTTGTATTATTTATTTATTTTTCAATTTTTAATAATATTTTTTATAAAATATTTTGTGAACGGAATAAAAGTGACGGGCTAGGCCCAACGAGCAGCCCAGTTATTCTAATAACATTGCCATCACAATTTTAGTGGGTCGGCCCAAGTATTACCAGGCCCAAGGCCAATCGTCAGTGATCAGTCGACCTAGCTATGTCCGAATACGATCCAAATCTTATTCAAGTGTTTATCCGGCAATGTCAATCAATTAGGTCGACCTAAAGCCCATGCAGGCGACCTAGATCTATCAAACGTATGTCGACCTACAGAATACAAGCGTGTATACAACTCTTTCCATAATAGGCTTCCTACAAATCAGGAGTTATATATGGACACGATCTTTTATACAAATCTGATCCACGATTCTAGGGATTTCATACTGTTAGACACGTGATTTATTATCCCTAACTAACTGATACGTTCAAACTGGGATAAGGGAAATTCGGAAGATAAGTCAAATAGAGACTCATATGTGAATGAGACTCTATGACTTAGTCCAACCAGTATTCTATAAATCAGGTCTCTATGGGAACCAACATAGCAACAACACGTAATATTCCATATATTCCTCAGACTGAGAAATACTATCTCTGGCAACCATCAAGTGTCTGAAATTTGAGAGTGGAACAACATTCAATATCCATCTTGTGATATTGAATCGGACGAGAAGAGGTGGTGATTGTAGAATCAAGACGATCGTGGTTCGTAGCACAAGCGAAATCTTCCGCACAACGAGCTTCGGATTTAATCTATAAGGTATTTCGATAACTCCTAGATAACTTATGTGTTTTCCTTCATTGGTATCAGAGCCTCAAAGCATGATGCTCACCATTGATGTCATGATTGCATGTTTTTTGAATTTTTCGGATCTTTTTTTCACCAACTGGGTTTGATGATTTCGAAATTCAAATCTTGTCCGTTTTCTGCGTTTTTGACATCCATGCGTATATAATAATGTGTAGAATAACATACTAAAAATTCATCGAATTCGGCCGTGTCAATTTTGAGTAATTGCAGTTTTAAGTTTCGGAAATTATGTTTTTTTTTTGGGATTTTTAAGGCCATTTTTGTCACTGTTAAATTCAGATTCAATAAAAATTGTTAACATGAGTCTTGTTCTACTCTGCGCGATCTTTCTATAGCTACTTTATTTGTTTAATTTGGTCAAATATTGAAAGAGTTATGTTTTTTTAAAGTTGAGACGATGAACAAGTAAAATGACGGAATATGCACTGGTTGGTGTGCCTTTGCGGCACTCGCCTGGGTAGAAAAGAAAAGGTCAAACAAACTTGCAGAGTGTTTTGGTGTTTTTGGTGTATGTGGCTGTTTCATTCATGGGCCTTATTCAATATTATCCATTTAATTGGAGTATTTTATGGATTTATTTTAATCATGTTATTTCATTAAAAATATTTTAACAGCTTAGAAAATTATGAAATTTTTATTGTATGGATATGATAGTGTTATACACTGTAGAAAATTATTTTGTAATTTTTAGTGTAATAGAGATAAGTTTTCTGTATTTTTCATGTGTATTAAAATCATTAAAAATAATTATAATTTCCAGAAAATTATGTAAATTTTACTGTATGTTTAATATGTTGTGACAACATGCTGAGATTTTTTTCATAATTTTTTTTTATGATCAGAATATATTTTATGAATTATTGAGTATTCTGCTGCATGATTAATTTGGGAAAAATAGTTTTGCTGTCCAGAAAAATATGATATTTTTTCTGTATGTTTAGAATAATGTTATTCAGATCATTATATTTTTCCATAATTTTTTGATGAGCGGTAATCTGTTTCATGTATTTTTGTATGTGTTATTGTGCAAATTTTATTTATCAGAGTGGAAAATATTAATCAGAAAATCATGAATTTTTTTCTGTGGTATATTTACATGATAATGCACTGTTCTGAATTTTTTTCAGATTTTTTTGAGTAATCTGAATTATTTATGTGCCTTAAATGTCATTTTATGATGTATTTTCACAAATAAATTTGCATGAAAAACAAATTTGAGACTATACGAGTCCCATACAAATTTTTTGGAATTGCTGGAATTATTTTAATGAGATTTAATTGGTGGATTTGTTCTATCACTATATCTTCTTTTATTTAAAAATCAATTATGAGTATATTTTTATTATGTATGCTTAAGGTTATGATTACGAGGCTCGCGGATTTTCTCTCCTTTTCATGTATGATACAAGTATATTTATTGTTGAGTTTTTATGATAAAAGTGAATTAAAATTGTATGCTTAATGTCTCTATTGTAATATGTTATAATGAAATGGCATCAAAGAACGTAATTGCTGATTTGAATAAGGGTGAGAAATTGGATGACAAAAATTATAGTGTTTGGCAAAGGAAGATCACATACTTGCTAAACGAGCAAGAGGTTCTTGAGAACCTTGACACTGTGTTGCTTGAGCCAGAGTTGGGTAGCAATACCGTCGCCCAACACCGTCAGAACATGCAGGCCTTTCAGTCATGGGTCAAGAAGGACCGTTGTGCTCGCTTTACTATGTTGAGCAGCATGCACAACGACCTGATTGGGCAGTTTGAAAACTGCTCTACTGCTAAGGACATGTGGGACCAAATTAAGGCTGCATTTGGTAACACATCTGCAACAAGGCTTCGTTCCTTGACATACAAGTTTGAATCGTATAAGATTGATCAGAAACGATCCATTCCTGATCAGCTACGTGAGTTGTCTGGTATGATTCGTGAGCTTCATGCTGGTGGTAGTATCTTGTCTGATGAGCAGCAAGTCCAAGCTGTGATTCGTTCACTGTCGAACTCGTGGAGTAATTTGAGGCAGATCCTGACTCATACAGACTCCATTCAGAATTTTGCAGATGTTTCCCGTCATGTTGAGCTTGAGGCAGAGTGCCATGAGGCAAGTCGCACGATGAGTGCTGCGACTCGTGACCTTGCTCTTGTTACTCTTGATGATCAGCGTAAGCCAAATGGGCAGCGTAAGAATCAGGGTAATAAAGGCAAGAAGGCTCAGAAACTGGGGCCAAAAGCTGGCAAGATTGCTAAATGCAGAGGCAAGAAGAATATTGCTAAGCAAAAGTGCTACAACTGTGGAACCTTGGGTCATTTTGCTCGGACTTGTCCTGAGCCCAAGAAGGTATCTCCAAATCCTAGATCTATGCAACTTTGTGTTTGCTCTCATGTTTTGTTAGCTGACTCTCTCCCTGAATGGATTGTAGACTCAGGCTCCACAAAACATGTGACGTGGGATCGTGCGGGATTTGTAGATTATAGGAAGATTCCAGCTGGTACGCGAAGCATTTTCATGGGAAATAGCTCGACCGTGGAAGTCAAAGGGGTTGGCTCATACCAGCTCCTTTTGCGGAATGGACGCAGTTTGACTTTGCATGAAGTACTTTACGCACCTGGAGTTCGCTATAATCTACTTTCAGTAGTAAAATTGCTAGAAATAGGATATTCTTTTAATTTTAGCGGTAGTCAGTTGGATATTTGCTTTGACAATATGGTTTTGGGACATGGTTTTTTGTCAGACAATTTCTTTAAATTAGATTTATTGGATTCTTTATCTTCTGTTAATGCTACTTCTTGTGTGGTATATGATACTTCTAATTCTGAGTTGTGGCATGCTAGACTTGGACATATAGGAAAGGACAGAATGAGTAGATTGGCTAGAGAAGGACTATTGGGTTCTCTCCCAAAAGTTAATTTACCTGTGTGTGAGCCTTGTTTGGCGGGAAAAGCCTGCCGAAAGCCTTTTGGTAAGGCTAAAAGGGCCACACAGCCATTAGAGTTAGTCCATTCAGATATTTGCGGACCTATGAATGTAAAAGCACGCCATGGTGCTTCCTATTTTCTCACTTTTATCGATGACTACACGCGCTATGGTTATGTTTACCTTATTTCTCACCGTCATGAAGCACTTAATTGTTTTGAGCGCTTCTTGGCAGAGGTAGAGAATCAGAAGGATAAAAGCCTAAAAACTTTAAGAACTGACCGGGACCGCGAGTACTTGTTTGATCAATTTAAGGGATTGTGTGAGAAAAGGGGGATAGTAAGGTAGTTAACGATTCCTGGAACTCCGCAACAAAATGGTGTTACAGAACGAAGGAATCGTACCTTGTTAGAGATGGTTAAGTCGATGATGGCACAAGCAAATCTCCCGATTTCGTTTTGGGGTGATGCGCTTATGACTTCCACGTATATCCTTAACTGAGTGCCTTCTAAATCAGTCTCTACAACCCCTTACCAATTGTGGAAAGGTGAGAAGCCTAATTTGGGGCATCTACACCCTTGGGGTTGTGCAGGTTATGTCAACAGTACATCCAATAAGTTTGGAAAACTTGGCCCTAGAGGAAACAAGTGTGTTTTCATAAGGTATTCTGATACCTCTAAGGGTTATGTAATGTACGGTGGAAAACCTGAAGTTGGGATGACTGAAATAGAGTCTCGTGATATCGATTTCATTGAGAATGATTTCCCACAAATCGGTGAAGTCAGAAAGGATTTCGAACTCTTTGAGATGGAGGAAGA
Organism: Adenophora triphylla var. japonica; assembly: GCA_022495995.1. Classification (NCBI taxonomy): domain Eukaryota; kingdom Viridiplantae; phylum Streptophyta; class Magnoliopsida; order Asterales; family Campanulaceae; genus Adenophora; species Adenophora triphylla. The sequence continues at coordinate 57,196 of JAFEMH010000847.1, forward strand.
ACATTTGACATCTCTTGGAGTAGGTGGGGAATTGTCTCAACCTAATGATCAAATGGATCAACATACGGTTGAGCATGTGGTCGCCAATGAGAGTCAAGATGATCATCCAAGTAGGAATGTTGATTCCAGTGGGAGTCTTCCACCAGAGCGAAGAAGTCAACGTGGAAAAATTCCTCATCATCGATTTGAGATCGAAGGGGAATCTTTTCTATGTGAAGATTTAGACGCTTGTAAACCTACTTCATTCAAAGAAGCAATTTATTCACCTAAGAGTGATGAATGGACATCTGCTATGGAAGATGAAATTTCCTCTATGTACAAGAATCAAGTTTGGGAGTTGGTTGATCTTCCGCCTGGGCGTAAGGCAATTGGAAACAAGTGGGTTTTCAAGGTCAAGCGCAAGGCAGACGGATCAATTGACAAGTATAAGGCACGCCTTGTGGCGAAAGGCTATACCCAAAAGGAGGGTCTAGACTATGAAGAGACATTCTCCCCGGTGGTGAGATTTTCTTCAGTTCGCCTTATTATCGCTATAGTAGCACATATGGATTTAGAACTTTTCCAAATGGATGTTAAAACTGCATTTCTCAATGGGGAACTAGGTGAAGAGATCTATATGACTCAACCAGAGGGTTTTGAAGTCAAGGAACATGAGCACAAAGTGTGTCGCCTCAAACGTTCCATATATGGACTCAAGCAATCATCTAGACAGTGGTATATTCGCTTTCACCAAGCAATAACCTCAATTGACTTTGTGATGATTGAGGAAGACCATTGTGTGTACGTTAAACGGGCCAAGGGAAAGATCTTAATCTTATCATTATACGTTGATGATATACTACTTGCCGGGAATGACATGGAGATGATAAATGCCACTAAAGAGTGGTTATCTTCATCATTCGAGATGAAAGACTTGGGTGAAGCAAATTATGTGCTTGGAGTTAAGGTCATTAGGGATCGTTCAAAGAAACTTCTTGGTTTGTCTCAAGAGACTTACATAAAGAGAGTTTTAGAACGTTTTGGTATGACTAACTCAAAATCCGATATCACTCCAATGGAAAAAGGTTGTATCCTTAGTACAAGCCAATGCCCTAAGAATGAAGAAGAGAAGAGAAGAATGACTAACACCCCTTATGCAGTGGCAGTTGGGTGCTTGATGTATGCAATGTTTTGCACCCGTCCTGACCTTTGTCATGCAGTTGGAATTTTAAGTAGATTCCAAAGCAACCCTGGCCCCGCACATTGGCAGGCAATCAAGAGGGTTCTTCGCTATTTGAGCGGATCAGCAAATATGGTTCTTTGTTATCGAGGTGGGGACTTGAGCCTAAAAGGGTACACTAATGCAGATTGGGCTGGAGATATAGATGAACGTAAATCTACTTCAGGTTATGCATTTCTGCTTGGTGGTGGAGCTATTTCTTGGAGTAGCAAGAAACAGGAAAGCATATCCCTTTCCACGATGGAGTCAGAATACATTGCTTGCTCAGCAGCTGTTCAGGAAGCTGTTTGGTTAAGGAGGTTCTTACAACATCTTGATGTCACACCTAATGTGAATGGTCCTTTACTTATTAACTGTGATAGCATGGCTGCTTTCGGGTTTACCAAGGACCCTAAGTACCATAGTAGGACCAAACACATTGACATTAAGTACCATTTCACTAGAGACATGATTACAGAAGGAAAGGTGGTTCTTAAGTATATTCCTACTGAGAGCATGTTTGCTGACCCTATGACTAAGCCTCTGACCAGAGAGACTTTTCAGAAACATATGACGTGTTTAGGGCTTCGTAGGATTTAATTAGTTATTTTTAACACCTTGCAGACATTATTATATTCATTATTGTTTTGAATTTAATACATATTTTTCATTTTCATTCCTTGTTGAGTTTATGGGATGTTTATTGATTGAAAATTATGTGGTATACATTTTAATTAAAAAGATGGCTGAAGGACTAGAATTGGCCCTCTCACACGGGTAATTCGCCTTGCCGTTATATGAGCGAGCAAGATGAGATAATAATGTATTTGACACTTAAAGGGGGTGGCAAATGAAATTATAATATATCGCCTTAACATACGGTTAAGATGAGACCTATTTTATATAGATCAATTTGAAGTGTTTGGTTCATAATTTCGAATGTCCTTGTGAAAGTCTGAATGTGAGACCTTAAAGAGGCACTATGAGAGTGAATGCTTTCGAGGACTCATGTTAGAAGCCATGAGGGCAACTAGACTAAGATTCGTACGATGTTAGAGTATGACATGTCCAATTCGAGTGGGAGTTCCATCGTAGCATACATTTCATACTGTATGTGACTATAATTCGACCTCAGAAAGTAATTGAATGATCCCTGCTTCATCACTGTGTGAGTTCTAGTGATCAATATGTGATCACATTATGCCCTTTGTGACTTAGAACTATGTCAAGAATCCAAAGATTAATGATGCTACTTTGACATGCCAACCTAAGGGCTTTGCACTTACAGTCAGCCTCGCGGAGCATTGTTGGGAAAGTTGTTAATCTAAAGATAATTGTCATGAGGGTCTAAGGAAGACAATTATGATATACATCTCTGTTTAGTGACTCAATGTCCGGACGATCATATTGAACACAGGGTTCAAAAGGTTGATCTTGAGCACGTAAACTGATTGGGGTTTAAACATCATTTATGAGGGGTTAAAGATGTTTAAATTGATGTAATCATAATGTCTGGGGCATAGACGAGTTTTTTGACTAACGAGGACGTGTTATGTTGGTAGATGGTATTTGATATAGCACTCCTACCCTTTTATACTTTTCTCGTCTGGTCACACGCCTCACTTCCTGTATGAAGAGATGAGTATTCAACGAGTCTTGAGAATGTATATGGCATATCCCATTTGACCGAGTGGGAGATGTTAGACACGTGATTTATTATCCCTAACTAACTGATACGTTCAAACTGGGATAAGGGGAATTTGGAGGATAAGTCAAATAGAGACTCTTATGTGAATGAGACTCTATGACTTAGTCCAACCAGTATTCTATAAATCAGGTCTCTATGGGAACCAACATAGATAAAACACGTAATATTCCATATACTCCTCAGATTGAGAAATACTATCTCTGGCAACCATCAAGTGTCTGGGATTTGAGAGTGGAACAACATTCAATATCCATCTTGTGATATTGAATCGGACGAGAAGAGGTGGTGATTGCAGAATCAAGACGATCGTGGTTCGTAGCACAAGCGAAATCTTCTGCACAACGAGCTTTGGATTTAATCTATAAGGTATTCCGAGAACTCGTAGATAACTTATGTGTTTTCCTTCATACAATCCTAATACAATTACAACATTGGTCAACACCTATAAATACTTCACTAATATCAACCGTTCCAAGGTAATTGCTATTTAATATTCTGAATACATTGTTCATTATATTTTATAAGCTCTCCGTACACCATACTTACTCTCACGCCCGAGGGTCTTCGCCGGAGACCATTGCGGCTAGTCATGGGTTCTTTGTTTCAGGTCAAGTAGCCAGGTGATCAATCTTGCGGCTGGGCGAAGATTGATAAGCACGATTCTTGCAGCATTAGTTTGGTTCCATTGTCAGGAATCGTTTCTTTTTGACCTCGAAACCTTTTTTCACACTATTGTAATGGCTTCTGACGGTCATGTTTCGGATGCCTCGGATGAGCGTAACGAAGGAAACGCCGGTGGTAACACGAACGCCGGTGCTGAAAACCGCAATGTTAACATGCCTCCTCATCCACTGCGCCCTGCCAGGAGAGCAACACGCTCCAATAGCGTGGCTGATGGGAAAGGCTTCACCGATGGAAGAAGGGAGAAAAGGCCTATATATGGTCGAACCAGAAGCACAGCCCCCTCCAAAGCGTCAACTAGCAGGTCAAACTGTTGTAGGCGACAAACCAGATCCCTCAACCAATCACCTCAATAGGAAGGAGATGTTGCTGGAGCGGGCTAAAATTTTGGCGGAACTGCTTGATATGCCAGACTCGTCAGATTAGAATGATAGGAGATCGCAAAGAGCGGCTCCCTCCTAAACCTCTCACATGCAGCCTAGCGAGAGTGCTAGGCAAGACGGGAGTGCCAGGCAGAATGGCGAGCAGCAGATGATCATACCACACGTTTCTACCCACATACTTGTTCCAAGTGACGACTTGAGAAGTCATCTCAACCAGAATAGGGAGCAGGAGGCAGAATCTAATTTGAGGCGACAAAGAGAAGCTGAAAGGAATATGCGTAGGTCGCCTGCCAGAACAGAGAGATCTCATTCCCGCCGAGAGAGAAATGGGCGCAGGTCGCCTTTCAGAGCGAAAAGGTCGCAATCTCATCGAGATAGATAATAAAATTAACCTAAATTTATAAAGTACATTATCCATGTTAACAAAAAAAGAGTGGAAATCGTGTTAATAAAAAAAGAGTGGAAAGATTATTTCGAAACACACACAGTACAATTTTAAATTATCAAATAAAATTATTCTTTTGAGATAAAGAAAGTGAAAGCAGCATAAAGATTGGTCCATCATAATCTTCAATGAGGCGGTGGCTATTAATGGTGTTTGGATCAATGAACCTTAACAAGGTTTGCATACGAAGGTCTCCGTCTTGGTAGGGACTGAGATTTAGGCTCCACAAAAATAATTTTTCTGAATAAAAACAGGAGGATATGGTCATTTAATCTGTCAACCCGACTATACACAAATGAATGATCGAATTTTCGTTTGAAGTGAATAAAGAGGTATGTCCAAAATTTCGTTTGAAGTGATTAAAGAGATGAAATGAATTGAGTCGATCAAAATATCTAAAATAGCTTTAATGAAATTTCCTAATGTTGATGTTGGTCCCAAAGGTGGCAACAAGGGTGAAAATACAGCTAGAGGGGGGGTGAATAGCTGTTACAAATTTTTCGCCCTCTTTAAAAACTAAACCTCTAAGCTTACAAAACCTCTTGCAGTGTGTAAGAAACTGCAAGTAGAGTTGTAAAATGCACAGCGGAATATATAAGTTATAAAGCGGTTTTGGGAGAGGCGGTTTTGCAAAGCGGTTTGATAGTGCGGTTGTCAGAAGGTGCAGTTTGCAAAAAGTGAGGTTTTGACAATGTTAACTCCAAACACAATTTCACAATAAGGATAACTATATAAAGATCAAACAGAGACAGAGATAAATAATTAGCAAGCACAGAAAATAAAAAAGCAGTAAAGTATATGAACAAGCTATTTGGAGTGGTTCAATCGATAAACGATCTACGTCCACTACCAAGATGGTTAGTCTTGGATTTCTAAGAGAGATTTTATATTGAGTATTTGAGAGATTACAAAGTACAATAAAATCTTTTCTATGAAGAACAAATCCTAGACTATAACCAGTGTATCTCAAATGAATAAACTATGTGTTTAAACAAGTGAGGTGTGTGTGTGTGTTCAAGATCAAGGCTCTTTAAATCTGAGAGATGTAGAGCTCAATGATTCTTGAATGTGTTAAGGCTTGATTTCTGGGCTGGGGAATATTTCTTGAAGTATGAAGATGAAGATTCAAAGGACTAAGAATTTCTGGGCAGAGCTTCAACTTCTCATGAACACAGCAATTTCTCAAGATTCAAGCAATCTTCAAATGGTGAAGATTAGGGGTATTTATACCCAAGCATCAAGAAACTAGCCGTTGGATACAGCTGTTGTAAGGACAGTCCTTGATGCAATCCCATTGGTCCACAGCAACCACTTTTGTCCTTTGGAACTGTTGATGCAAGTAAGGCGATCGGACCTCAGCTGCAATCAAGGTGGTTAGGACATCTGTCACCTTTTTAAGATCCTTGCAGATCTTGTCTGAAAAGTAGTCACGTGACAAGATATGGTAGTTGACTTTTGATATTGCTGACGTGGATTCCAACGGTCAAAAGAGTTCACTTCAAGTAACCAATCATTGGAGCGGTTCTGGAGAAAGGCGGTTTGACATGAAAGCGGTTCCACCAGAATAGGATTTCCAAGAGTGCGGTTTTCACTTTGAGATACAAGCGGTTTCAAAATAGGGGATTACAAGGCAGTTAGGCTACAAGCGGTTCTGCCAAGCGGTTCCTTGATAGGCGGTTTTGAAACCTCAGAACTGCAATCCTTAGGTCCAATGATTCTTGAGCCAGTCTTCAAGCCTAATTTTAACCTATTCTATAAAATGGACTTAGCTCAAAAATTGAAGTCTAACCTTCATTACATAGGGTCCTAAAGTCCTTAAAATAGACAGGAGGTTATGGTATCAATCAAATCTAATACAAAATAGGAGGGTTAAAAACATGCATACCCAACAATCTCCCCCTATTTGATTGATGCCATTACCTACTACAGCAAAAGCAAACATTATACTTGGTAAAAACATGTCCATAAGAATAAACATGGTAAGTCATGTCCCAAGTTAATGCACACACTAGCTTAAGCTATAGATTTCTACACTTTTGAAAGATTGAGAAACTTACAATTTGAAAAGTATAGAAATGCATTCAGTGCACTTAAAAATATGAGTTTAAGTTCAAAGTGCGGTTTAAACTGAATGTTTAAACATCAATTCAAAATAGTGATTTTTAAGTTAAAAAATATTTGAATGAGGTTTAAGACCATAAGCGGTTTCATTGTTCTACAAACAAGCAGTTTGATATGAACAAAGTTTTGGAACCATGATGCAATTTCCATTAATTCCTAAGATGATTACAAGTACAGGAATGAAAGGAAATTACAAGATTACAAAAAAGCAAAAATGAAGTAAGTTGGACAAAGGAAAATACAAAGAAAGTGCGGTCCAAACTTACAAAAAAAATTACAAGGAAAAAGCGGTTTACTGCTGAGGCGGCTTGTTCACTTCATGATCAGCTCCACTTGGCCCAGCTCTTGATTGGTCTGGTGCAAACGCTTTCCTTAGTCTTCTAACTTCCTCTGCGGTTCTGGTGAGAGTTGACTCTAGCTTCTTCAAAGCATTAACAGAGTGGGCAGAAGTAGAATTTGTGGCACCAACCGCTTTGGTGTTTTCCACAAGATTGTCTCTGATAGTATCCAGCTGAACATGGAGGGAAGAGTAAAGGGAATTGAAGATGGTGTGCACTTCCTCCTGAACAGCAGCAGTCTGAGCTTGAATGGCTTGTTCCATTGGTTCAAAATCCACAGATACCTTCAGGGAGGTTTTGAGATCATTGACTGTTGAGCCAAGTCTGGAGTTGAATCCTTCCCTGAGGTTGTCCAAGCGGTCATTGAACTCATCTTGGATCTCGTTCAGCTTGGCCTTCACTGTATCTGACACAGTATCCAGATTTACCTTTGAATCCACCTTGAAAAGGTCAATTTGTTCCAAGACTTCTTCACGCAAATTATCCAAGGCGGTTTGGACAACTTGAGATAATTGCGGTCTGGTTTGAAGAAAGTCAAGGAATTTGGTGCTCAGATTACCCAAATCTTTATCAAGGGAGGTACAGAGTTTCTCTCCAAGAACATCCAAAGATTTCTTCATCTCCTCAATAGATGCCTTTTCTTCTAAGGCTTTGACCAAACCAGCTTCAAGGGATTTCTGAAAGGCTTCAGAAGCGGTTTTGATCATGGAAGCGGTTTGATCAGGAGGAGCGGTTGAGGAGGAGGATGGAATAGCTGTAGATCTCTCCCCCTTAATGGCATCAAGCAAAGAGGCTTTAAGGGTTGCCAACTCAAGGGAGTGAGAGTCCACCTTGGCTTGTAAGGCGCGGTTAGAGGCAAGGAGGGATTCATTTGAGGCGGTTAAGGAGATGACATGGCCTTGATTTATGATCAGTTGGCCTTGAATCAGGTTTAGGGTTTGGAGAATTTGGGAGTACTCAGAAGGAGGGGCGGTTGATGGTGAGGCGGTTGGAAATATGGGAGGCGGTTGGGTTTGGTTGGTTTCAGGTGCGGTTTGGGTTTGGGGAGGTATATTTGGAGGAGGTGAGTTTTGTCTAATTGGTGAGTTGTGAGGAGTTGGAGATTTTGAAGGGGTGTTGGATTTAGAGCGGTTAGGTGTAGGGAAGCGGTTTTTGTTAGGGGAATTGACAGGGGTTGGATCATCCCTAACAGATTTGGATGTGGCATGTCCAGCAGAGGGCTTGGACTGCCATTGTTGATAGGCAGAATGAGTAGGGGTTTGGTTGGAATGTTGTGAGTTCATGGAATGGGAATGTTGGGGTGAGTTATATTGGGATTGAGAAGATAGGGGTGATAGTGATTTTCTGGGGGAAGGTGAAGGGGAATTTTGAGGAGGTGATTGAGGAGGGGAATTTCTGGTAGGTGAGGGGGAAGGTGATGGTTGAGCAGGTTTGGTTTTCTTGAAGGTTTTCTTTCTGGCTGCCATTTTCTTCCTCTTAGGTTTCTCCCCCTGAAGTGGTGCGGTTTTGTTGGGGGAAGGGGTTATGGATTTGGCTTTGGAAGGGGATCTGGATTGAGAGTTGGCAGGGGATTGGACTGGTGATTGGTTTGGAGATTGGACAGGAGAGGTCTGAGGAGTTGGGGGCGGTTGGGTTTCTGGAGGCGGTTCATGGGTTGAGGCGGTTCCAGCTTCAGGAGTTTTGCCCTTGGCCTGATATTTTTCAGCCTGCTCCTTGGCCAATCTAGCAATCCTATCTTGGAGAACCTTCATCTGTTCCTCCACAGTCAATCCAGCCATCTCATCTCTGGCTTTCTTGGCCCTAGCCACCAAGTTGGGAATACTTGGATCTTCCTCTTCTTCATCATCTTCATCCACCAAATGCATGGTTTCAGGTTCAGGTTCCTTGGATGATTTCTTCCTTTTGCTTGTACCAGCTCCATCATCAGCAGTAGGCGGTTTGGATGCTGGAGCGGTCTTGGTCCTCTTGGGAAGCGGTTCAACTCTTGCTTGGGGCTTCCTGGACCGCTTGGTAGCTTTAGACTTAGGAGCAGTTGAGGGGTCTCTCAACTCATAGGGTTCCTTCCCTGGGTATGTATCTGCATCATACAAAGATTTGTATAGTGCATCTCCATTGGCATACCTGAAGGAATGGCATGCAAGCAATCCAAGGGAATCATCTGAGCAGTCCACCATAAGATCTGGATTCTTGGTGACCATTTCATCTAAGTGCTCATAGTCCATCAACAGAGCGGTTAAGATCCTGCAGAAAGGTCTCCACCTCTGATCTTCACCTTTGACCTTGGACTGATAGGTCTCAATGCTGTCCTTAATCTCAAAGTAAAGGATTCTTGGCCAGTGTAGCTTGATTTCCATAAAGATAGCAGCACTGTACATCCATTGTTGGGATGTAAAGTTGTTGTGGTTTCCTGTCTTTCCACAAATGGATCTCCCCACTAGATGACCTATAAAGTTCATCAGCTCACCAAAGTTCTTTCTTGGGATCTTCTTGTACTTCTTAGACAAGGTATCTACTTTGGCGGTTTGGAAAGCAGCATTGTCTTGAATAACCTGATCAACCTCTAAGGGAGCTCCACCAACAGCAAATCTGAAAAGTCTTCTTATGTCAATGTAGTCTATGGAGAGCTTCATGCCTTCAACTACAGCGGTCAGGCAGGAAACTTTTTGGCCTTGTTCAAGAACTCTTGAATCCTTCTTAGCGGTTGCAAAGAACTGATCCACGAAAGATGGCACTATGAAATTCTGCTTCTTGGTGAAAAGCGGTAGGATGCCTGAAACTCTTAGCTTCCTCAGCAACTCCCTTCCAAGAGCATCAGTTTTGAGCTCTTCCTCATTCACTTCCCACCCAGGTAGGAAAGTAGTTGGATCCTATAAAATAAAATTTCAAGTGTTAGATCCATTTGTGTATTCATAGTTCACATGCGGTTTGAGCACCAAGCGGTTGAGCAATGGTGCGGTTTGAAAATTTCAAACCCCAAGTGAAACCATGAATACTTAAACAAATAATGAGGACTTGAGAACAAAATTACTTAAGTACGTGGCATTGTAATCCAAACTTATCCCACACTGCAAGCAGTGATTAGAGAGGAATTTCTTGATTTCCAGCCTATATACTTAGTAAAATCTCAAAAACATTGGAAAGGAAATAAACAGCATGCGGTTTCTAAAGATTTGAAAATGCGGTTTTAGAACATGCGGTTTAGGTTGAATAGGTGAGGAGCGGTTTGAAACAAAAATTCCTAAGCGGTTGCATACAAGCGGTTTCAAACCAAAATAAAATCCAAAATTTCTGAAAAAGTTGAAAATTTTCTAAGTGTTGGAAAACACTTTCTCAGAATCAAGGCAACCAAAACATATGATTTTTCAAGAACAGTTCATGGGTTTTGTGAAGAACACCAAGAACATTCAAGAACACCAAGAACAGAGATACATGAAACTTAACCAAAATGAGCAAATAACATATCAAAATGATCACATTGGGAAGGGGATTAACAATATATCATTAAAATTACAACCTTTACCCAGAATCATCAAGAAACACTAAAAATGTAAAGTGGGTTTTCGAAGTAGAGAAACTGAAAATCATAAAATTAACACTCAAATCATGCAATGATCATGAAATAAATTACATATATCTAATCTAAGCATGAATCCGAGCATATCCCAACAAAAATCATTGAAAATGAGTAACAAATAAGATCAAAATCACCATAATGAAGAACATGAGGGATACGAACAGTTTCTAAGTGTTCATCCATGGCAGATTTTGAAGAAACTAAGAGTTAGGGTTAGAGATGTTACCATTTCCAGAATAGGTTTCTTTGCCCTAGCAGTGGTAGAGGCTCTTTGTCTTTTTGAAGTAGAGGCCATTGATTTACAGTATGAAAAATGAAGCTTTTGTAAAGGTTTTAGAGAGAGAAAGTGAGTTGGTAGGAGTATGTGTGCAGAGAGTTGGCAGAAAAAGATAGAGTTTCACCAACTTAGGTATATATAGGGTGAAGGGGGCAGGCAGTTGGTTCAGAAGAAATGATTGAAATTAAACCAACTGTTGCACCCTTTCACCTTCTGCACCTCTCTCTATGACGGCTGACATGAAGGCTTTAAATGCTCATGTCCCCTTAGCATTAAATGCTCTTATTTTTGAAATAAACGAGGGAAAACATTTGCAAAAACACCCTTATAAAAAATTAGGACTAAAAAATAAATAAAGGAATTTGAACAGTTTTTTTTTTTTTCAAATAAAGATAAGCAATAAAAATAGACAGAGTTTACTTCTTGTTGAAACGCGGTTTTGATCCAAGCGGTCAGACTGCATGAGCGGTTTGGAACTTGCGGTTTGCATGCAGGCGGTTGGATAATCTTGCGGTTTTGGCACAGGCGGTTCAACAGAAGCGGTTTGATTCCAAAAGGAATTTCAACCTAGACTCAACAAACAAGTTAGCAAATAAAAAGTATGGAATTTATTTAAGTTCAAGCATACCCATTTCTCCTCTGAGAAAAGAAAATCTCTTGGAGTCAAGAGCCTTTGTGAGGATATCAGCAATCTGGTTGTCTGTCCCCACGTACTCTAAATGGATATTCCTCTTCTCCACATGATCTTTGAGGAAATGATACTTGATATCTATGTGCTTGGTCTTGGAATGCATGACAGGGTTGTTGGAGACTGAAATTGTTGAAGTGTTGTCACACATGATGGGGCAATTCCCTTCATGGATTCCATAGTCTACCAACTGCTGCTTCATCCAAAGGATTTGACAGCAACAACTACCAGCAGCAATATACTCAGCCTCTGTGGTTGACACTGAAACTGAAGCTTGCTTCTTGCTGGCCCAAGCAACTAGTCTATTCCCGAGGAAATGACAAGTACCACTAGTGCTTTTCCTGTCAATAGTACAAGCTGCATAATCTGCATCTGAATAACCTACAAGATCGAAGTTCGAATCTTTGGAATACCAAAGTCCAAGGTTAGTGGTTCCAGATAAATAGCGGATTATACGCTTGACTGCAATAAGATGTGCTTCTCTAGGATCAGCTTGGTAGCGAGCACATACACAGACACTAAACATGATATCGGGCCTACTAGCAGTTAAGTAGAGTAGTAAGCCGATCATACCTCGATATAAAGTTTGATCAACTTTCTTACCTTTGAGATCCTTATCTAGCTTATTGCCGGTGGCCATAGGAGTATCATATGCTTTAGCATTTTCTAATCCAAACTTCTTTATCAACTCCTTGGTGTATTTGGCTTGGCTGAGAAAAATACCTTCTTCGCATTGCTTGATTTGAAGCCCGAGGAAGAATGTTAATTCTCCCATCGTGCTCATCTCAAACTTGCTTTTCATTAGCTTTTCGAAACGTTTACAAAGTAACTCATTAGTAGAACCAAAAATAATATCATCGACATATATTTGAACAAGTAAAGTATGCTCATTATATTTGGCAATAAAAAGAGTTGTATCAATTTTACCACGTTTGAATCCTTTTTCTAGTAAAAATTTAGAAAGAGTCTCATACCATGCCCTTGGAACTTGCTTAAGTCCATACAAAGCTTTCTGGAGTTTGTAGACATGATTGGGAAATTTGGAGTCTTTAAATCTAGGCGGTTGGGCAACATACACGGTCTCTTGCAGTTCGCCGTTGAGGAATGCACTCTTTACGTCCATTTGATATAACTTGAAATGCTTGAAAGAGGCGTAGGCTAAGAAGATTCTGATAGCTTCCAATCTTGCAACTGGAGCAAAGGTTTCGTCATAATCAATTCCTTCTTCTTGCCTATATCCTTGTGCAACCAACCTTGTTTTATTTCTAGTGATGCTTCCATTCTCATCCATCTTATTCCTAAATACCCACTTAGTTCCTATCACTCCTTGATCCTGAGGTCTAGGCACCAAAGTCCAGACCTTGCATCTTTCAAATTGGTTGAGTTCTTCTTGCATAGCAACGACCCAACTGGAATCTTGGAGTGCTTCATCAATCTTCTTGGGTTCAACTTGAGATAAAAGAGAAGTATGCTCGTCATAATTTGATCTCCTTGTTTGAACACCGGAAAACAGATCACCAATCACATTTGTGAGGGGGTGACTGCTGACTTCACGAACCTCCGGGGGTAAGTCTGGTTGGACTGAGGTTTGCTGAAGATCTTCAATTGGAACGTCGTTAGATCCTTCAGCGAAGTCATGGAAAGTAAGTTGACGAAGAGGTTCTATAAGCTGGATAGGGGAATTCTCAACTTCTTCTTCCCTAGGAGTTGCATCTGGAGTAAGAACTTCAGGTGCGGTTTCAAAGGTGCGGTTTGAGGGAATTTCAGTTGAGGGTGCTGGATTTTGCGGTTGAGGTTCAGGTGCGGTTTGAGATGGTTCACCTGGTTCATTATGCTCAACAAAATCATCAGCAACATTTGGAGCCAAATGTGGCTCAAGGAGAGAATGCTCATCAAAAGTAACATGGACAGACTCAACTATTTTTAAACTAGTTTTATTGAAAACACGAAAAGCTTTTGAATGTTTAGCATACCCAACAAAAATACCTTCGTCGGCTTTAGCTCCGAATTTACCTCTATTTTCTCTTCCGTTGTAGAGGACAAAACATTTGCAGCCAAAGATCTTGAAGAATGCAATGTTGGGGGTTCTTCCTCGCCAAAGCTCATAGGGAGTCTTGTTATATGTTTTGTTGATGAGGGAGCGGTTCTGAGTGAAGCATGCGGTATTGATTGCTTCAGCCCAAAAATACTGAGGTAGCTTCGCTTCAGATATCATTGTTTTTCCAGCCTCAATCAACGTCCTATTCTTCCTTTCCACAACCCAATTTTGTTGTGGAACACCAGCGGTTGAAAAATTGTGATCAATCCCGTGGTAATCACAATACTGAGCAACACCGTTGTTCTTAAATTCTGTTCCATTATCTGATCGAACACTAACGATGTCATCTTCTTTTTGAGTTTGGAGCCGTCTAAAAAGTACGGTGAGAATCTCATAGCAGTAATCTTTGGAAATCATCATCTCAACCCACATATATCTTGAGTAATCATCCACCACCACTAAGGTATATCTATTTCCTCCAATGCTGGCAGTGGTTACGGGTCCAAACAAATCTATGTGAAGCATTTGTAAGCATCTTGAAGTTGATGGTGCGGTCTTGCTGGTGAAAGACGACGCGGACTGCTTACCAAGCTGGAATGCACTGCATTTCTCTGGATGGTGGTCAGCCACTTTGGGTAAACCACGAACAAGGTTTTCCCTACCAATCTTTGCGAGATACTTGAAGTTCAAGTGGCTCAACCTCTTGTGCCATAGCCAACTATTTTCGCTCACATTCTTAGCTACAAAACAGAGATTAGTAATACTACATGCAGAATTTAGATCAATAATGTAAATATTACTCTTACGAATCCCTGTGAGTAGGGTGACGCCGGAAATGCTATCCTTGATAAAGCAGTTTGATGACGTGAAGTTGCAAAGCATTCCTTTGTCGCAAAATTGAAAAATTGAAAGGAGGTTGTGCTTGAGTCCTTCAACAAGAGAAACCTTCTCAATGGTTAGGTTTCCTCTCCTTATAATGCCATATCCAATGGTCTTGCCTTTGTTGTTGTCACCAAAGGTTACAGACGGACCACTTGCTTCAACGACATCTTCAAGTAATGATCTATCTCCAGTCATATGTCTTGAGCAGCCACTGTCAAGATACCATTCATTATCCTTGGAGTGACAAGCCATGAAGCAGAGGACCTGAAATGTAAACATTAAGAACGAGGTCCCCCTTTATTCCTTGGGTCCTGAAGTTAGCAACCCTTTACGACCCACACCTGCTTGACAGAAGGAGGTTTACTCTTCCTGGCATTGGATGTGAACCGCAAAAGGCATTCTGCAGCCTTGTGACCTAAACCATCACACACAGAACATTTATAATAGCTACAAGCTTTATGAGGTTTTACTAACTCCTTACTCTTCTTAGGAGTTGCATGCGGTTTGGGACAAGGAAGCGGTTTGGGAGGAGCGGTTCCAGCTAAGAGTCCGGCTGAGATAAAGGGAACAGGCTTTGGTTTGACCACGTATTTCCTGAGAACGCTATTCCTGCTTTTGAAGGCAGGAGGAGCGGTCGAAGAAGATGCGCGGTCAGACCTGGAGTTGGCAGCACCACCTTTTCCACCAGGAGCGGTTGGAGCAGGTATGCGACCAATTCCATAAGCCATTTCCTCTTCAGCTGCTTCCACAGAATCCTTAGGTTTCAACACAGAATTCTTTCCATATTGCTTTCCTTTTGGGTAGACATAATTAATTTATCGTCCTTTACCCTTTCCTTTAGCATGCTTCCCCTTAGGAATTTCTTTAGTTAGTTCCAAAATTTTCTCATCCTTTTCACTCGAGGATGCACACTTCTCCTCTTCCTCAGATCCAAAACCTAGGCCTTCCTTAATTCCAAGAGGAACTTGGGAGTCCATGATTTTATCCTTGGTGGATTGAGACTTGAGCCACGAATCAACAATCTTTTGGAGATCGTTGATTTGGGTTATTAAGTCATCATTCCGGAGTTGAAGTGCAACAACCTTAGTTTCAAGGATGCGGTTCTGATCAGCAAGAGGAGTCATACTTCTGATTTGGTCCTTAAGATTTGAAATTTCGGACTTCATCACAGTTTTCTCCGTCTTGTACAGATTAAGTTCATCATGAGCTAAGCTTAATGCTTTCTTAAGATTAGAGAATTGATGGATCACCATTTCAGCTTCCTTGAACATCCTTTCATGTTCCATGGGAGAAACCTCTTCCACCACCTTTTTCAAAATTTTCTTCTTTGGAATTGTTTTTGAAGGTGGAGCATTTGTAGGAGGAAAAATGGGGCGTGAATACGAGCAATTTCCTATCTTAATGCTAGGAGTAAGTTTGATATCATCATCCAATTTAAAATTTGGAAATTTTGTAGAAACCTCTTTTTCTTCCATATCTTGCGACTCGATTGACTCAGAAACTGACTCATCGGAAGCGTCTGCAATTAAGCAGAGATTAACCTCTTCGGTTTCATCATCACTTCCATCATCAGAATCTGTTTCAATCCAAGTAGCCAATTCCTTGGAATTCTCTTCCTCCTCAGCAACCATTCCCTTGCGACGAGAAAATTTCGCAGGAGAGGTTTTCTTTTTCATGTATTCATATTTAGGCTGTGGACACTCAGATGCGAAGTGACCAGGTTTTCTACAATTGTAGCAAACTAGATCACTCTTTTTTTTTGTATCTCCAGCCTTAGAAAACGTTGCAGGAGGTTTGCCTTTTGAAAATGATTTTGTGAAAGGTTTTGAGGATTTTCTAAATTTTTGGAATCTTTTCACAAACATGGCAAAATCATCATCATCCATCTCGATGAGTGATGAGGTTGATATGGAAGGATCAGCGGTTTGGTTGGATGTAGATGATTTCTCCTCTTGTTCCACTACGGACATGGAAAGCGATTTGGTTTTTCCTTCAATCTCTTCAATATGATTTAATTTTAATTCATAGACTCTAAGATTGGCGTACAAGTTACTTAACGACCAAGTACCCAAAACTTTGGAGTCTTCTAAAGAGGTAGCCTTATTTACCCATTTAGAACCTAAAGCAGATAGGAAAGTCATATTGATTTCCTTATCGGTTAAAGTTTTGCCAAGAGATCTACAAGCATTAACTACCTCAACATATCGGTCGTAGGTTTGACGCAAGGTTTCGTTGGATTTTCTGTTGAAGTTGTTGTATGATCTTTCAACAGCATATAATTTGCTTTCCTTGCATTCGTCATCACCTTCGAGGTAGCTCTCAATGGCATCCCACATCTGCTTTGCGGTTTTGAGGTACATCACTTTCTGTAGAGTTGATACGGGGAGGGTTCCAGAAATGATGTGCCTAGCCTTGCTGTCCAAGGCAACCAATCTCTTCTCTTCATCCGACCACTCATCTTTTGGCTTTTTGACTTCTGGAGTTTCAGCATTGGTGGTTGCATCAGTGTTAGCCTTCATTGGAATTAGAGGGCCATTGATCACGCACTCCACCAGCATTTCATCTATAGTTTCCAAATGAATAAGCATTCGGCACTTCCAGATGTCAAAGTGGTCTTCGTCCAAGATTGGAATGTGTGAATAGTTAACAGTAGTCATTGTCTTTGTATTTGCCATATCGAATCGGCACACAAGCTGTTAAGCTTGAAAAACAGTGGTTTTAAAATGTGTTAGCTCTGATACCACTTGTTGGTCCCAAAGGTGGCAACAAGGGTGAAAATACAGCTAGAGGGGGGGTGAATAGCTGTTACAAATTTTTCGCCCTCTTTAAAAACTAAACCTCTAAGCTTACAAAACCTCTTGCAGTGTGTAAGAAACTGCAAGTAGAGTTGTAAAATGCACAGCGAAATATATAAGTTATAAAGCGGTTTTGGGAGAGGCGGTTTTGCAAAGCGGTTTGATAGTGCGGTTGTCAGAAGGTGCAGTTTGCAAAAAGTGAGGTTTTGACAATGTTAACTCCAAACACAATTTCACAATAAGGATAACTATATAAAGATCAAACAGAGACAGAGATAAATAATTAGCAAGCACAGAAAATATAAATGCAGTAAAGTATATGAACAAGCTATTTGGAGTGGTTCAATCGATAAACGATCTACGTCCACTACCAAGATGGTTAGTCTTGGATTTCTAAGAGAGATTTTATATTGAGTATTTGAGAGATTACAAAGTACAATAAAATCTTTTCTATGAAGAACAAATCCTAGACTATAACCAGTGTATCTCAAATGAATAAACTATGTGTTTAAACAAGTGAGGTGTGTGTGTGTGTTCAAGATCAAGGCTCTTTAAATCTGAGAGATGTAGAGCTCAATGATTCTTGAATGTGTTAAGGCTTGATTTACAAATTTGGGAAATATTTCTTGAAGTATGAAGATGAAGATTCAAAGAACTAAGAATTTCTGGGCAGAGCTTCAACTTCTCATGAACACAGCAATTTCTCAAGATTCAAGCAATCTTCAAATGGTGAAGATTAGGGGTATTTATACCCAAGCATCAAGAAACTAGACGTTGGATACAACTGTTGTAAGGACAGTCCTTGATGCAATCCCATTGGTCCACAATAACCACTTTTGTCCTTTGGAACTGTTGATGCAGGTAAAGCTGATCAGACCTCAGCTGCAATCAAGGTGGTTAGGACATCTGTCACCTTTTTAAGATCCTTGCAGATCTTGTCTGAAAAGTAGTCACGTGACAAGATATGGTAGTTGACTTTTGATATTGCTGACGTGGATTCCAACGGTCAAAAGAGTTCACTTCAAGTAACCAATCATTGGAGCGGTTCTGGAGAAAGGCGGTTTGACATGAAAGCGGTTCCACCAGAATAGGATTTCCAAGAGTGCGGTTTGCACTTTGGGATACAAGCGGTTTCAAAATAGGGGATTACAAGGCAGTTAGGCTACAAGCGGTTCTGCCAAGCGGTTCCTTGATAGGCGGTTTTGAAACCTCAGAACTGCAATCCTTAGGTCCAATGATTCTTGAGCCAGTCTTCAAGCCTAATTTTAACCTATTCTATAAAATGGACTTAGCTAAAAAATTGAAGTCTAAGCTTCATTACATAGGGTCCTAAAGTCCTTAAAATAGACAGGAGGTTATGGTATCAATCAAATCTAATACAAAATAGGAGGGTTAAAAACATGCATACCCAACAGTTGACCATCGATATCGATATAAAAATTAACGGGCAATATAAACCCCCTCAATGTAAACCATTGAGAATGAAATAAACGAGGAGTAGGTCTGCTGAGAAACGCGTTTTTTCATAATTATGGAGAAACGTGTTTTTAATAGGCAGAAGCTTTGCATTTGATATCCAGAAAAAAAAAACCCAAGGCCAAGACCAAAGCTTTTGGATATCCAGAAGCTTTGGGTTTGATATCGAGAAACTGTTAGGTGCATATCCAGAAGTATGTGAAATATATATCCAGAAACTGTTAGGTGTATATCCAGAAACTGTTAGGTGCATATCCAGAAATGTGTTAGGGCATATCCAGAAATTGCTATTGAACAGAAACTTTCAAATGTATATCCAGAAACCATCAAATGAATATCCAGAAACATTTTGAAGGTTTCTGGATATTCATTTGAAGGTTTCTGGATATCACTTTCATAAGGTTCTAGATATCCAGTTCATTGTCGCGCGACAAGTCGAGACCCGTTTCTCCATAACTTATGAAGAAACGCGTTTCTCCCTAGATTTTGTGATAAACGAGATAGATGCCAAGACAAACAAATTATATCTGTAGATTATATATACTCCCTCTTACAAAAAAAATAAAATAATAAATACATGGGCAGATTACAAATAAGGGTTCAATGTTTTGGGGGTGTTTGCACTAACTAGGGCTGAACAAAAAAAATCAATGGATCGGACCGGATCGATAGAATCGGATCAGACCAATGAAAATCGGATCAATCTAATAGAATTGGTTTGGTTCTGATCCCAAATTTATATGGAATCGATTATTTGGGTTGGTCCTGGTTTTGAAAAAATATATATGGTCCTGGACCGAACCCGAATCAGACCGATTATGTATATATATATATATATATATATATATATATATATATATATAAATATATATATATATATATATATATATATATATATATATATATATATATATATATATATATATATATATATATATATATATATATATATGTATAATTTCAAATTCCTAATTTTCAAAAAAAATAAAATAATTTTGCTGTGACCTTATCCATCCAGCGACATTACATGTTTACAAAAACCCTAACCCTATCATATCTCTTTCATTTCCGCTGTTTGATTTTCTATCCCTCTCTCTCTACGCTTTTCCCCCTCTCTCGTCTTTCTCTCATCTCAATTCTCAACCCTAGAAATCAAATTGATTTTCCATGGCGGCGCCCTGATTTCGACTCATCTGTCCAACCACGACACCACCATCGATCTCTACCGACGGCCCAGCTGTAACAGAAATAATTAATCTATGACGCAGATCTGTTTTTTCGTGCGAGACTGCAGAACATCATTACTCTGTTATTTTGCCTCTCAAATCTCCAATAAAAGGGTAATGATTTAATGAGATTTTGATGTTATTTTCTCAGTCTCTACCTCCAATTTACTCGTATTTTTAATTTTCTTACAATTTTGCATCTGAATTTAGTTATTAGAGTCTAAATCATGTTTATGTTTTTCTCTTTTGTTCCTCTATTTCAGTTAATTTGTTGTATGTCTGAATATTTTTATTTGAACTTTGTTTATGTAATCGTCCTATATTTTGGTTTCATGAAAAAAAATAGTTGTTGCATATTTTATCTTTAGAAAAAATATATAGTAGTGTAGCTTGTGGAACCAATGGAACCGGACATGGACCGAACCATTGGAACCGGACCAATGTGACCGGTCCTGTAATGTAATGGTCTGGTCCTGATCCTGAATTTAGGCAGAACCGAACAATTGGTCCGATCTGTTTTTTTGAAATTTTGATAAAATCCGGACCAATCCGAACCATGAACACCCCTAGCACTAACTACATGATTCAATGTTCTATCTATAGTATAAATTAGAGCTCCACTGGCTACAATTCTTTGAACAGTTTCATCTGTCGAAATTTTCATTTTGCCCTCATACATTTGTCCCTTTCTCATTTTGCCCTTAAATTTTTTTTTAAATTAAAAAAAAAAAAACCCGTGTCCTTGAACACGGGCATGTACTAGTTTTTGATAATTAAGAGTGAAAAGTCAATAGAAGTTAACAGTTAAAAGGATTTTTTGATGAAAAAGTTAAAATTTTCTATTAAATTAACATGTGTCGTTTACTCACTTGTGAATCAACCGAAGATATAGTTTAGTAATTTTGCACTCATTTTAATAGTTAGTTTTCCAATTTTAACCTCCCAAATTTCAAATTGAACATAAAAACCCCTTTGTCCATTATTATAAGTGTTCTAAAAAGCGCTAGGCGGATGCTAGGCGGCGGAGTCGGGTCTAGTGTCTAGGGGCCTAAGCAGGGCCGAGAAATTAGACAAAATTTAAATACATTTCATAAATTTATATGTATATCCAAAATATATATATATAAATTTATGAAATATTTATTTGTCAAAAATAATAAATAGACAAAATTTAAATATATTTCATAAATTTATATATATATCCAAAAAATATATATATAAATTTATGAAATATTTAATTTTCAAAAATAATAAAAATTAGCCCTGGCCGTGGCCTTGGTCTTGGCTCGGCCGGCCTTGGCCTTAGCCTTGGTCTTAATCCCACATGGAAAGAAAGTGAAACTAAAACAACTCCAAGGCCTTGGCTCGACCGGCCTTGGCCTTGCCTTGGAAGAATTTCACATCGAAAGATAATTAAACTAAAACAGCCTATTGGCTAGGCCGGCCTTAGCCTTCCCCTTGGCCTTGCCTTGGAAATAATCCCACATCGTCGATAAACAAACTTAAATGTTGTTGTGGCTATATATAAAGAGGCTTAAGCAAAGGGGTGAGCTTGAATCAATGGGCTTGGACAATTGGGCTTGGCTTTGGGCAAGTAAATTAATTCCAAACCCCAACCTAGTCAACGCCTAAGCCCGCCAAATCCCGCCTAGTCACGCCTAATGGCGCCGACGCCTAATTTGACCAATTTGCTAAAAGGCACGGCGTTTGGGCACCGCCCAGCGCCTAGGCGGCCGCCTAGGCCGCATTTTAGAACACTGATTATTATATATTTCTATCTATTTAACCTCCATCACCACTAACACCACCATTCTCATCACTATTCAAACCACCACCACCACGACCACTGCAACTACAACCACAATGCCACCACAGCCCCCATCAACACCACCAAAATTTAAAGGATTTTCTCGATGTATCCAAATATTTAACATCAGATGAACCTAGGAGAAAACAAAAACCCTATCCCCACCTTCGATCAGCCACCCTTTTCTTCATTACAAAAATATCCCCTTTCTCCTTCCATTTCCAATCACACACACATAAATCTCTCTAATTCAAATCGATTTCGGCATTCATCGTCCACCTTCAAGCAAAGTGCTATACCCCGCAACGATTTGGTAATCTTTCGATTTGATATCAAATCCAATCACCTTTCTTTGATTGTCTTTGATTGTTCTTGTTAGATTTCATTTCTCCGCCTTAAAAAATTCTCCGAAACCCAGATTTAGATCTGTTGTGAATATGGCCCTCCACACCCAAGCAAACCTACAAGAATAATAATCGCACACAAACCAAGCACAAGAAATCAATGAAAAACAGAAAAGAACACAAGAAATTGTTAACCCAGTTCACCAAATTGATTGGCTACGTCTGGGGGCACTACCAAGCCAGGATCTTGCACTATGAATGTAAAATATGTGTTACAATTGAATTGGGGGCGGAACATTACTTTATATATGCCCAAGAAAGAATATCAACCAACCCTAGCTAAGCCCAGTAAACACAAAGCCCGTAAAACAAGTTCCCTCCGCTAGCCTTGAGGCGTGCGCCTCAAGGAGAATGATGCGGCCGCCTGGAATTCTTCAATTCACGTCAATTCCTTCGGTGTTTGAGGCGCCCGCCAAGAAGGGAATCATGCGCCCGCCTCAAGTAGTCTCCGCCAACGCCAGAACCACGGAACGCGAGGCGCCCGCCTCGCCATTCCCAGGCGCCCGCCTTAGACTCCTCCGAAGAAACTGTCAAGGTTGGTCCTCTATTCCTATCCCAACAATCTCCCACCTAGAGATCAACCGCATATACAAGCCCCGTATCCGATCTTCAACTCATCTTTGGTGTCCTCCTAGTGCTCACCTCGATCATGGTAGTGCCATCCTCCTCTCTCATTCTTCAAGCCCAATTGAAGCTTTGCACAGCTTCAATTTCTCAAGGTTCACAACCTTTGTCAACATGTCAGCCGGATTCTCCGATCCCAATATCTTCTCAAGCCACAAAGTCTTCTTCTCCAAGAGATGCCTGATGTAGTGAAACCTCAGTTCAATGTGCTTCGTCCTCGAATGAAATGCCGGATTCTTTGCCAAGTGAATTGCGCTCTGACTGTCACTGTAGAGAATATTACCACTTCGCGTCTTCCCAAGTTCACCCAAGAAGTTCTGCAGCCAAACCATCTCTTTACTTGCTTCCGTCACTGCCACATATTCTGCTTCTGCAGTCGACTGAGCCACGATCTTTTGTAACTTAGAAGCCCAGGAGATTGCTGTACCACCCAATGTAAACACATAACCCGTAGTACTTCTCCTCTTATCAAGATCACTTGATGCCAAGTCCGCATCAACATAACCCGCTAACACCACTTCCTTGCTTGAAAAACATAGAGCCTTACCAGCAGTACCCTTCAAGTAACGTAGGATCCACTTAACCGCTTCCCAATGTTGCTTTCCTGGATTGCCCATGAACCGGCTGACTACTCCCACCGCATGTGCAATGTCCGGCCTTGTACACACCATTGCATACATAAGACTCCCCACAGCTGAAGCATATGGAGTTCTCTCCATCTTGTCACGCTCTTCCTTGTTCCTAGGCGAGTCCCTCTCGGATAGCTTGAAGTGCAAACCCAATGGCGTCCCTGTTGGCTTCGCCTCTTCCATACAAAACCTTGCTAAGACCTTCTCAACATATTCTGCTTGTGAAAGAACCAACTTGCCCGACTCCCTATTCCGATCAATCCGCATGCCCAAGATTTTCCTTGCCTCTCCCAAATCCTTCATCTCGAACCGTTCTGACAACTGAGTCTTCAACCTGTTTACCTCTCTACTGCTAGAGCCCGCTATCAACATGTCATCCACATATAACAGCAAGATAATATACCCATTGTCCGTGTTCTTGAAGTAGCAACAATGATCCGCCTCGCATCTGATAAAATCAATGTCGTGCATGAATCCATCAAACTTCTGTACCATCGCCTAGGAGCTTGTTTAAGGCCATACAAGCTCTTAGTCAATCTGCAAACTAGCTCCCCGCCACCCTTAGACAAGTAACCCTCTGGCTGTACCATGTAAATCTCTTCCTCCAAGTCCCCATGAAGGAAGGCCGTCTTCACATCCATCTGTTCAAGCAGCAAGTTGTCCGCCACTACTATCCCCGTAACCATTCTCGATAGTGGTCATCTTCACAACCGGAGTGAATACTTCGGTGTAGTCAATACCATACTTCTGCTGAAACCCTTTAACAACCAGTCTTGCCTTGTAACGCTTGCTACCGTCTGCTTCCTCCTTGATCCTGTAAACCCATTTGTTATGCAGTGCCTTCTTCCCCTTAGGTAGTTCAGTCAACTCCCAAGTTTTGTTTGCCTTCAATGAGACCATCTCATCATCCATCGCAGCTTTCCACTTATCACAAAGCACACTACGAACTGCCTCCGCATAACATTCCGGTTCCCATTATCTCGTCAACAACAAATAATAATTCGAAGGAGTATACCTGTCGGGTGATCCATGCAAATCCTGGCCGGATCTACGCAGCGGAATATCCTGCTCGGAGTACGTGGTTCATCTTCGCGTGACCTCCCCGACCATGGTCAACATGAACCGCCCCGCTCTCCCACCCGAGTTAGGAACCTCCACCTCAACAATATCCGGTTCTGAACTAGTATCATCAGATGCCCCCTTTCTGTCCTTGTACAAAACCTGTTCATTGAATACCACATCTCGACTACGAATAACCTTATGGTTTTGATCATCCCAAAATTTATACCCGAAGTCATCCCCGCCATACCCAATAAATGTACACTTAACAGATTTAGCATCTAATTTAGTTCTCTCAGCAGAATCAACATGTACATAAGAAACGCAGCCAAATATGCGAAGAAAGGACAGATTTACCTGCTTGCCACTCCAAGCTTCCTCTGGAATTCCATTCCCCAATGGAACCGATGGTCCCCGATTGATCAAGAAAGCTGCAGTGTCAACTGCATATGCCCAGAACGTCTTCGGAAGTCCACACTTCAATCTCATACTTCTAGCCCGCTCATTCAATGTTCTGTTCATCCTTTCTGCTACCCGTTGAGTTGTGGAGTCTTCTTTGGAGTCTTCTCCATACGAATACCATTCGCAGCACAATATTCCCTAAACTCCCCGAGCTCATACTCCCCACCATTGTCTGATCTCAAGCACTTAAGCTTAAGTCCCGTTTGATTCTCCACCAAAGCCTTCCACTTCTTGAACACCTCGAAAGCCTCATCTTTCCCCTTCAAGAAATAGACCCAGACCTTCCTTGTAGAATCATCAATGAAAGTCATGTAATATGACGCACCACCTAGAGATGTAACCGGAGATGGCCCCTACAAGTCCGTGTGAACCAATTCCAACTTTGCTTCCCTCAATCCCCTACCTGTCCTTGAGAAATTATTCCTCCCTTGTTTGCCAAACATACAATCTTCGCAGATTCCCACGTTGACTGTCTTCAAACCCGGTAGTAGACCCTTAGAACAAAGTACCTTCATCCCTGTCTCACTCATGTGACCCAATCGACAGTGCCACAAATCAGTATCACCCTTGGCTGCTGCCACCGCAATACTATCCTTGGTGTTGTTCGCCAAATACAAAGTACCCTCCTTATTACCCCGAGCGATCTCACAATCCTCCTTGGTAATAACCCAGCCTCTGCAGCCGAAAGTCACCTTGTAACCCTCTTCGTCCAACTGCCCAACCGAAAGTAGGTTCTTTTTCAAACCCGGAATGTGTCCGACCCCGTTCGATGTAGAACCTTCCCGTCCGATGCTCCTATCCCGACATCCCCCTTCCCTTGATTTCCAAAGGCTCGCCATCGCCTAGATAGACCTTCCCAAAATCACCGGAAGTGTAATTATCCATCTCTTCCTTATGCCCGCAAGAGTGGAATGATGCCCCGAATCCGGACCCATGATTCTAGTGCACTACTAACACTCAGAACCGCATACATCGTCACCTTCGACCGCCACATTCGCCCGATTGCCCTTACGATTTGGACAATCCCTCTTAAAGTGTCCCAACTCCTTACAATAATAGCACCGAACAGATCCCTTCGCAACCTTCGGTTTATCCTTGGTCTCATCGCCTTTGCCCTTACCACTCATTCCGTTCTCCCTTGATTCGGTTCTCCCTTGTTTGCTAGTACCCGGCTTCCCCCTACTAGTAGTAGCTAAAGCCGCTCCCGAAGTACTTGATGTCCCCAACTTCTTCATGCGATTTTCCTCACCTAAAAGAAAGTCTTTAACATCATCATATTTCAATTTTTTCTTACCTGCTGAAGCGTTGATTGCAGTCACCGTTCCGCTCCAACTTGCCGGTAAAGAAGCTAGCAACAAGCATGCATGAACCTCGTCATCGAACTTGATCTCCACCGCTGTCAATGAATCTATGACATCCATAAATTCATCGATGTGCTTAGCCAAGGATCCTCCCTCTTGCATCTTGAGACTACCCATCTTGCGTATCAAATCAACCTTATTTGCAGCAGACGGAGTTTCAAATCTCTCAGTAAGATAATCCAATAGCTCCTTGGTGGTTGTCGCCTTCCTGGTAGTCTTCGCGATCCACTTTGACAAAGTAGATCTAACCACCCCTAAAGCCTTCCGATCCATGAGTTCCCATTCTTCCTGATCTTCATCTTCCGGTTTGACACCCTTCAGAGGCTTGTAGAGATCTTTGTTGTACAAGAGATCCTCAATCTGCATCCTCCAATATCCGTAGTCAGACCCATCGAATTTCTCCACCGCCTGTTTGTCTTTGCCCATTCTTGATTGCTTGGAACAACTCCCTTGATCTTGAAACCAAAAGCTCTGATACCAGTTGTTGTGAATATGGCCCTCCACACCCAAGCAAACCTACAAGAATAATAATCGCACACAAACCAAGCACAAGAAATCAATGAAAAACAAAAAGAACACAAGAAATTGTTAACCCAGTTCACCAAATTGATTGGCTACGTCTGGGGGCACTACCAAGCCAGGATCTTGCACTATGAATGTAAAATATGTGTTACAATTGAATTGGGGGCGGAACATTACTTTATATATGCCCAAGAAAGAATATCAACCAACCCTAGCTAAGCCCAGTAAACACAAAGCCCGTAAAACAAGTTCCCTCCGCTAGCCTTGAGGCGTGCGCCTCAAGGAGAATGATGCGGCCGCCTGGAATTCTTCAATTCACGTCAATTCCTTCGGTGTTTGAGGCGCCCGCCAAGAAGGGAATCATGCGCCCGCCTCAAGTAGTCTCCGCCAACGCCAGAACCACGGAACGCGAGGCGCCCGCCTCGCCATTCCCAGGCGCCCGCCTTAGACTCCTCCGAAGAAACTGTCAAGGTTGGTCCTCTATTCCTATCCCAACAAGATCGTCAAATCTTTCCTTGCTCTTGTTCGAAATTCATACTTTTGGAACCTTAAGTTGGGTTTAAATTTCATACTTCTGAATTCCATATTTGAGTTTGAATTCCATACCTTTGGAACCCAGATTTGGGTTTCGTGACTTTGTGTAGAAATTCAAATCCAAATCCAGATTTTCTTGACTTTGATTTTGGGTAGAACGAATTTGGAATTTGCTTGACTTTGGTTGGCAATGGTAAACTTTGGAAGCCTGATTTTAACCCTTTATTTTAAAAATTCTCATTTCACCCCTCAATGGGCAATATTTATTTCATATTAACCTGATTTAGCAGAAAATTCTAACTTCTCCATAAAAAAACTCTTAACTGTCAATTTTTATTGACTTTGGACCCTTAATCGTCAAAAATATAACATTGGACTCTGAATTCCAAACACCCCCCCCCCCCCCAAACATTGGACCTTTATTTGTAATTTTCCCTAAATATATACTTCCTTCATTTCATTTCATAAGGGGAGCTAAAGTTTTAGAGAAAAGAGATAAATTACATGATAAAATAAAATTTAGCATAAATGCGGGTAAACATAATATTATGAAGTGCATTTTTTTTTATTAAAAAGGGAAATATTTAATAAAATTATTAATTTAAGTTATAAAATACACACTATCTAAATTTAATTAAAAGGAAATTTTGACTTTTTAAATTTAAAGAGGATGGGGGCACCCCTTTCACTACATGTGGTGCTGCCGGTCTTGCTTTATTTCATGTTAATAATATTAGAATGAAGGAGAAAGAGACGAAGTCAATCATACAAGGTAGAGAGGAATAATATGAAAGACTCAATTGATTATGTTGTTAGAGGTACATATTTATAGGATTTAGAATGAGAGAATGTAATCTCCTTGAAGGTTTCTAGATCTATACAAATATTTTCTTTCCTAATCTAATACAAAGATTGAGTTTTCTAAACTATATAAAATATATAATATAGAATATAGAATTCTAATATTATTTTCCTAATATGCCCCCGCAAGATGGACGATCTTTGGATAAGTCCAATCTTGAAGAATGATGAGATGAACCAGGTTTGATGTAGCGGGTGGAGACGGACGTGGTCCCGAACATGTACATTGTCTGATTTGATGGGGTTGTTCGTTGCCATTGTAGTTATTTGTCGGTGGTGGCTTGCATTCGAGGGTGGGACGGTTGTAGGGTTGTGCCGCAAGTAAGGTGACATTTGAGGGTAGGGTGACGGTGAGGTGGTAGTTATGAAGGATAGGGTTTTGGCTATGGTTTTGTCAAGGGAATTTTGAAGGAGGTGAAAGGGCTTCGACAGTAAGTTTGTCGAGGGTGTTTGGAGGATTTTGGTGGCTGAAGAGGGTTACAGCAGAAGGGTTTCGCCGAGGTGGGTGGCCTGGTGTGACTGTAAGGTTTGCCGAGGGGTTTAAAAATAGAGAAAAGAAAAAAAATTAGGGTTTCGACCTAAGGGGAGTTTGAGGCGAGGGGTTTGAAAATAGAGAAAAGAAAAAAATTAGGATTTTGGCCTAAGGGGGGTTTGAGCCGAGGGGTTTGAAATAGAGAAAAAAAATTAGGGTTTCGGCCTAAGGAGAGTTTGAGCCGAGGGGAACAAATTGAGAAAAGAAAAAAAATTAGGGTTTCGGCCTAAGGGGGTTTTAGCCGAGGGATTTGAAAATAGAGAAAAGGAAAAAAAATAGGGTTTCGGCCTAAGGGGGGTTGAGCCGAGGGGTTTGAAAATAGAGAAAAGGAAAAAAAAATAGGGTTTCGGCCTAAGGGGATTTGAGCCGAGGGATTTGAAAATAGAGAAAAGAAAAAAAATATTTAGGGTTTCGGCCTAAGGGGGGGAGGTTGAGCTGAGGGGAATAAATTGAGAAAAGAAAAAAAAATAGGGTTTTGGCCTAAGGGGGGTTTTAGCCGAGGGGTTTGAAAATAGAAAAAAGAAAAAAATATAGGGTTTTGGCCTAAGGGGGGATTTGAGCCGAGGGGAATAAATTGAGAAAAGAAAAAGGGTTTCAGCCGAAAGGAGGTTTTAGCCGAGGGGTTTGAAAATAGAGAAAAGAAGAAAAAAATTAGGGTTTCGGCCTAAGGGGGGTTTTAGTCGAGGGGTTTGAAGTAGGTGTAGAGGGTTTTGGCAGTAAGTTTTTGCCAATGGGGTTGAAGGAGGGTGGGTTTTTAATATTGGCGGCTGGCAAAAGTAGAGATGGTGAGGAGGTTTGGCGGAAGCAAGGGTGGTAGATTTTGCCTAGGGTAGCGGTTCGGTTGCAGGGATTGCAGAGGTGGGTAGTTTAGAGTTTTGGTGTTTGGGTGGGGCGGTGGTGTATAAGGTGGAGGGGGGTTTCGTTCGAGAGAAAAAAAATTAGGGTTTCGGCTAATAAGGTTTAAGCCGAGGGTGTTTGAAGGAGAAGGGTGGGGTTTTGATTGTGGGTAGCGGAAGCAAGAGTGTGGTGGCTTTAGGGTTTTGGCGCTAAGGTTTGGCGGAGAAGTCATATTATGGATCTTAATGCTCTGATACCATATAAGATTGAAGGAGAAAGAGACGACGAAGTCAATCATACGAGGTAGAGAGGAATAATATGAAAAACTCAATTGATTATGTTGTCAGAGGTACATATTTATAGAGTTTACAATGCGAGGAGGTAATCTCCTAGAAGGTTTCTGTATCTATACAAATTAATATTTTCTTTCCTAATCTAATACAAATATTGAGTTTCCTAATCTATATAAAATAAATGACAATATATAATATAGAATATATAATTCTAATATTATGTTCCTAATAAATAATTCATTATTATTATTATTATTATTATTATTATTATTATTATTATTATTATTATTATTATTATTATTATTATTATTATTATTATTATTATTATTATTATTATTATTATTATTATTATTATTATTATTATTATATTTATGAATGTTTCATATAATAAGTCTAATATTAAAAATTGGAGTTTTGCTTAAAAAAAAAGGTAAAAATAAGATTGTTTTATTGCAGATTAGATATACAATGTATAAAGAAATAAAATTATTCTTTTTGGCCAAAGAACTTTTTTTTAAGATAATAAAACAATATAAAAGAAAAATAAAAACGGTAATTTACTATCATAATAGTAGCTTGTTCAAAATAACTACTCATTCCGTCCCGATTTAATATTGCTAGTTTGATTTCGCACGAGAATTAATAAAAATTAAATGTCGTGAGTATGAAAAGTAAATATAAGAGAGAAAGTGGGTAGAGAGTTTTTGATTTGAGAATGATAAGTGAGTTTTATTGTCGATTTTAAGTAATAAAGTAACTAAAAACCTTAAACTAAGACACATAATAAAGAAAAGTAAGAACCTTGATGACGTCACAGAATTTAGGGTCTCACTATAGAATAACTGGTTTTGGATAATCATCACCTAAATAACAACACAAACATTAAAATCCGTTAGAAAACAAGGCGGGATTGATTCCGGCTCAGGCCCTCGGGGTGTGAGAGCAAGATCTCTGAGGCATATGCAAGATCTCTGAGGTATATGAATTGAGAATAAGGAAATGTCTTAGAGTGCGTGTGTTAGAGTTTAGATAATGTGATTTACATTGCCTTAAAGGACAAGAGATAGTATTTATAGTGTATAGTAGACAGAGATCTGTGGGTAAGATATCCACCATTGAGCATATTTGTCTTGACCTATGACGCGTGGCAAGCCCTGGTTGGTAAATACGAATAAGGACATTACTACTATAGTGGATGTCATTGAAAAGACAAAAAACAGAGAATCAGGTGACAGTTGATTCGACGCTACGACTCACATTACTTAGTTCGGTTTGTACCATAGGGATCTTGGACCCATTATAGAGGGTCCGCCTCATCAAATCTTAAACCAACGATTAAAATTAATAAATCAAGCTTTTACACATGAACTCTTAAAATGAATCTCAGAATGAATAGAATACTTGAGGGAATGCATTGAGTTAGTGATTGAGGGGGCAATTTCAACTCAACACAAAGGAAGAAGGGGTACATTGCTTTTATTAGTAGTCGAGGGCAGAAAAGCGAACTTGACTCATAGTTGAGGACCACTTTGTTTCCCTTACTAGTTGAGGGGGGTAATTAAGCTAAACACTTAATTTTAAAATCAGTGCACATAAATTTTCAGATCTTAAAATTCATCTTAAAATTCAGCAAATTAATGATTTCATTTCTACATTTTCAGCTATAGATTTTCAGATCTTAATTTTCAGTTTATCAAACAGATCCTAAAATCCCGTAAGCTAAATTAAGAGAAAATACATTAAGCTAAGTAAAATATTTTAATAAACCTCTTAATGTAGCCCATCAAAATTAAAATTAGTGGGCAAGCTTAGGTGCGAGCCACACTTCTGTATATATATATACTAGTACATGCCCGTGTCCAAGGACACGGGTGTTTTTTTTTTTTTTCTTTTAATTTTTAATTTTTTTTTTAATTTAATTTTTTTTTAAGGGAAAAATGGGAAAGAGACAAATGTATGAGGGCAAAATGGAAATTTTGCCACTTGAAACTATTCATAGTACTGTTTACGGTACCACTCTAATTTATACTATAGATATAATATAGTACGATTGTATTGACGTACATTCAATGATGAGGCCCTTGAGTGGGAGACTCAATAATAAATACTTCCTAGTTCTTAAAAATTCTTAAAAATGGCAAATTATATTTTATGACATACTTTTCTTATTAAAAAAAAAATTCAAATTTGATAATTTCACTTGACATTCTTGGGACTGAGGAAATATCAGACTTTATAAAGTTGAATATGCCTAGAGAGAGAGAGAGAGAGAGAGAGAGAGAGAGAGAGATATGTAATGATGTACAGAATGTATATTTCTTCTCAAAACTCCACGTTTTTCTCTATATACATAGCACTAGTTGTATTTGAAACAATTAATGTAATCAATACATAATATATGTACTACTGGGACACTATATTAAGAAGCAATGACCTTGTTCTAATCAAACCCCTAAATATACAATCCAAACCACTATCCATGCCTTCAATGTGACCCTCCATTGCCTTCAATCTCTTTTGTGCAACTTCCATTTCTACCCCTTCTTTACTTGACCCATCTTTGCATAGATTGAGCAATGCAACATCTAGTCTTTCTAATGCAGTCACATTTCCTTGTTCTTCCTCACAAGAAACTCTCCCCTTTTGCATCAATTTGGAAACCATTGACCATCTAGATGACTTTGGCTTTGTATAGAGGAAAATGAATAAAGATTCAAATACCAAAATAGTTATTTCGCTAACTTCCGCTAGTACTTTGATCACTAGGGTAAGGTGTTGATCTTGATCTTGATCGAGCATCAAAGAGCTACCATTTGCGTTATCTGCTTGCTTCAAATCTCCAATCAATTTTTTCGCCTCTGTCTTGATTTTCTTCCGAATTGAAATATATTTGGTAATGCTATTTTCAATGCTTGAATACCCTTTTCTTCGTCGAAGAGTACACTGAAGATCTACAATGTTCTCTTTAATTTCCCCTACCATGTCCCTTGCAAGACCACATACGTCCAATAACTTAACCGATCCATCTAATAACTCCTCGACCCATTTCTTGTCCTTATGTCGAGAAAATGATTGTTGGGTCATTGACATGTTTAGAACATCATCAACGCGTTTGTACAACTCTGTCAACCTGGTTAAGCCGTTGCAGATACTGGCTTCCGTTGGCACATATAAAGCTTCCCATGTTTTGAACTTGCTGAGTTCTTGTCTCACCCTTGTAGTGGTAGGATGTATTCTACTAGGCAAGCTTATTGATCTAACTTGGTGCCTAGTAGTATTAGTAATGAATTTAAAAGACTTAGCCATTGTTTGCTCTCTCTTCTCTTTGAAGTAAACAAGACAAGATGGCAAAAGTTGACAACTACAAGTTGTTCATGGTTAGCTCTTATATAGGTCCCTTAGAAAGACAACAACTTGCAGTGCATGTTACATTGGTGCCTTCCCATTGTGGTCAAATGTTAAAGTGTCAACTTTGGCAAATATGTACATGGGAAAAAGGGAATGAACTTTCATTTTCGCAGTCTTTACTATTACCAGGTGGCGAGTGAGAAGAGGTCTTAATATTGGAATTAATGGTGGAAGTAGGACACAAAATCGCTCATGCGGCTGCTTAATGCAACAATCATCGGTTAATAGTCTACAAATTGTCACGTTGCAGCCAACAACAACCAGCGGTCAATAGTCTACAAATTGTCACGTTTTTGCATTGTAATTAGCGATCGCGATTAATATGGCCCATACGAAACCCACCTAAAATAAATAAATATCAAATATTGATATAAAAAATGGAAGCATATTTGTTGGAGATGGTTAACTATAGGTGTGAGAGGTCAAACATATGGTCAACTTGGGAACTTAAGAGTATGGCATGTCAATATGGATATTGTCAAATATAAGATAGTCCAGAATGGTGGTGATTTTTAAATTATTCGGTTTGGAATTCAATATTGACGACAAAGTACTTGAAGGATAAATGAGCGTTGACCATTGCATGGTCAAGTATTTGAATAAAGGAGATGGTCAATTATCTCTATTTTATTACTCCCTTTGTTTTGTTTAGTTCAACTTTAATGTTTTTAGCTTAATTGTTACAGGGATTAAAAAAAAATGTTGCGAGTATAAAAAGTAAAATTTGAAAAAAAAATGGGTAAGAAATTTTTGTTGTTAATATGACAAGTGAGTTTTATTATTAATTTTAAATAATAAATTAATTAAAAACCTTAAATTAAGATATATTAAAAAAAAAAATCTTAAATCGAGACATACTCCCTCCGTCCCGCCCGAAAGGGCACAAATTTCCTTTTTGGGCGTCCCATTTAAAAGGGCACAACCCCAAAAAGGAAAGTTTTTATTATTTTTATACTCTTCCTACCCCACTCATTCTCTCTCCTACTTTACTTTTACACTCACAACATTCTCTCTTCTAACTATTCCTCCCACTCATTCTCTCTCTTATTTAATTTTTCATACTCACAACATTTAACCTTTTTCTCTTTCTTACATCACTTTCCTTATTCATTTCTTAATTTTCGTGTTAGGAGGCAAAATTGCCCTTTCGGGCGGGACGGAGGGAGTAGAGAGTATCACTTACAACAGAGGAACCATTTAACTTCATTTTCAAAGAAACGTGCGGGCATTGCTTTGGTCCGACTTTCTTCCGTTATTCCTTGTGTTCCATAATGCATTTTACATTTTTTTTTAGTATTAAGAACTTTAAACAATAATTTTATACTAATATTATTTTTCTAATAAAAGTATAAAATTTGTTATTGGTACAACAATATAAATAATATCAATAATAATTTTTAAATTTCATTAGATAAATTTGTTGGGTTCAATGTAATCTAACTTGGGAATGCTTGAATTAGAGGATTGTACAAGAAAATCGATAATTCCTATGACTGCACCAAAGGGGCGACCGAGCAGCAGCAGAAGGGCGATCACGCCTAATCACTGGACAAAGAGGGCGATCGCGCCCTTAGGCAGACTGGGACTGAATCCGGCGAATTCTGTGCAGGGTTTGTGAAACCCTGCAGGGTTAGGGGAGTAGACATATAAATACACCATACGTGGCCATAAATCGGACCAGATCGGCAAACCAGCCGGTTCAAAATCGACCAAAACTAGTCAACGCGGTTAATCGGAACCGGTTTAACCGAAACCGTTTTAATGGAGGTTCGATCACGATTTGAATTTTTGGGAAACCGGTAAACCGCCGGTTAAAACAGACGGTTAACCGCCGGTTTAACCGGCATTTAAGCTTTGAATTTAACGGTCATATGACCGTTGAGTTTGGTTTGGGAACTTGGCTTGGGCTCTGACTGGGCTGGTGACCGTTGGGCTGCTTCCTCCAAGGCTCCAACGGCTAGTTCCTTTCCTCTCCTCCTTCCGGCGCCTGTGACTGTACCCCTCCTTTCCACTTTCCAGTCTAACGGTCCTAACGGATCTAACAAAAAAAAACATTTTGACTAATTAAAACTAACTATAAATATCACCTCCCTCCTCCCATTTTATTTCCACCATATTTCTCTCTACTCTTTCTCTTCTACTCTCAAATATTCACATATTCTCTGACTCTCATCCAATTTCCAGTTAAATATTGTCCCAGTTTCAATTAGTTTTCTAACGAAATTAGTGCTTTTCTTCATTTTCATCCATTTTTAAGCTCCATTTGTTTCCAAACTTCATTTTACCTTACACAAATGGCTGGAAATCAAAGAAGAAACAATTTAGGCAAGTCAAATGTTGGTTCTTCCCGCCGCCACGAGAGTACCACGTACGAATCTCGTACGTGATATTACTAGAGTGGTGAAAAAAATATAAAAAAGATTTAATTGGTGTTTTATCAAATTAAGAAAATAAAATTTCAATTTGTGCCGATGGATGGAGTGATCATTGGCAAAGAAATACTTATTTGGGCGTTACTTGCCATTGGATAGATAATTCGTGGACTATCCAAAAAAGATTAATTGCTTATAAAGATTTTGAGCCACCACATTCCGCGGAACATATTTGTGCAAAATTTCTTGAGATTTTTGTTGAGTGTGGTATTTTAAATAAAATATTTACTATTTCATTTGACAACGCAAGTGCTAATACGGCTAGTTTACCCGACTTAATTACCGTTTGTCAACCCTCACTTGGGGGTATGTTTTTTCATATTAGATGTTTATGGCATATTTTTAACTTATGTGTTAGAGATGATTTGGATGCATTAGAGATTTTTTCTTAAGCCAATTAGACAATGTATTCAATTTATTTCTAAAAAAAATGCTAATACAAAAAAATGGATAAGATTTTTAAGAAGTAAAGGTGTGGCGGATAAATATTTTACTTACGATGTTCCAACTAGGTGGAATTCCACCTACAAAATGTTAACCGATGATTTTGCTTATAAAGATCTCCTAATGCAATTTTTTTATGTCAATTGGCCATAACAAACCTCTACTTGCTTATCAATGGAATGCATGCACTAATTTATGTGAATTGTTAAAGATTATCAATACCGCTACTTTGACTTTTTCGGGAGTTTATTATCCAACTTTCGTTTTGGTGCTTGAGCATTGTGTTGCAATTGTTACTTGTTTTGACAATTTAAGACAATGCTCTATTTTAAAAGAATGCATTATTTTCATGAGACAAAAGCGGCTTAAATATTTTTACACTATTCCTTCTCTCTTCTTGGTTGTAAAATTATTAGATCCTCGAGTTAAATTAGATGATTTAGAGTGCGTTGTAGATTATTATTATATGAAGTTATATCCCGATGGTGACGGTGGTAATGAACTTCTGCCAATTATTATTCAAAATACAAAAAATGACTTGATTAACCTTTTTAATGAGTATAATTGCTTATATGAAAACACTTCTCAAAGTCAACAACATGAAGATGTTTTCTCTACTTCTCAACAAACTTTTACAAATGGGGATTCATAAAGTTTTTTTGCAAATTTGTATTGTAAAATACGTGGTCCTTCTCGAGGTACATCTTCATCATCATCAAACATTCCTGTGAAGTTAGAAACATACTTCACTATCAACTTTGAATTAAATCAAGACCCAAATTCAAATGAATTTGATGTTTTACAATGGTGGTCAAGAAGGAAATAAATTTATCCTATTCTTTCAATAGTTGCGAAAGAAGTCTTAGCCTCTCTTGCTTCAACGGTGGCGGTTGAATCGACATTTAGCGTTGGAGGAAATGCTTTGGATGAAAGACGTTCCCAACTAACTTGTGAAAACTTGAAACATCAAATGTTACTTGGCGATTGGTTTAGAGCGGAAAAAAGACAACAAAACTTGCCTTATGAAGATGATATTTTATTATCAGATCCAAAATATCAATATGATGTCGAGGACTCCACGGAAAGTAGTGATGAATGAATGATGTTTTAGATTAGTTTAGACTTTAGATTAGGACCATTAGGTTTATTTTTATTTAATTGTAATAGTTAGGTTGAGATAAAGGCTCCTAAATGCCCCCCCTCCCCTTATTTATAAATGGGTAAGGTTGGTTGTCACCCTCTTTATAATTTATTTTAATTAATAAAATTTAAGGGTACCATCCCTTTTTTCTTTTATATACTTTCGTTTCTTTTAAAAAAGTTAAGTCTTATTTATTTCAAAATTCATAACTTTTTTTATATAACTTTTTACAAAAATGTATGTAGTAAACAAAAGTCTAAAATAGACTTCTTTATTCAAAAAAAAATTGAAATAAAAGTGAAAAACTTAACAGAAACTGTTAAAAAGTTAACTGTTTTTTCAAAAAACTGTTAAAAAGTTAACTTTTTTGTTCAAAAACTGTTAGAAAATTAACTTTTTTCATAACTGTTTTTAATTCTGTTAAAATTTTCTTTCAAAAACCTAATTTGAAAAAAAAATTAAAACGGTTAGCCGGTTAACCGGAAAACCGGTCTAACCGGTAAACCGAAAAAACCGTAACCGGTTAAGGCGGTTAACCGGTTCAGTTTCGGTTGGGATTTTTGGAGGTTGGAACCTCCGGTTCGGCAATCGTGAACCGCCGGTTAACCGAACCGGCCACGTCTACACCATATTCCCTAACAGTTTTGTAACCTCTAGTGTGATAGAAATATCAATTATTATATGGTTATTTTGGTTCTTTGTTTCTCTAGATATAGGGTTTGTAGAATTCTGAATTCTTGTAATCAAGAAGTTCGTACATTAGATTAGAGATTATATTTGTTGATTGCCAGTTGATAATAATATTCTTGCCCAATGCCTATGGACGTAGCCAAGTTGGTGAACCACGTATATCGTTGTTTTGTTTAATTGATTGTTGCTTGTTTTCTATCTTACACATATACTCTGTTATAACAAACAGGTATGAGAGCCGGTGAGGTTTATAAAGATCTAGGGGTTTTCCGCTGCTGAAGAAGATGGGATCAGGAATTGAATCACCAGTTGACAAATTAAATGGGAAGAATAGTTTTTTCTATTTGGTATATCAAGATTAATGCCTTGTTGAGAGATAAAGGTTTGAGGGATGCGGTGGCTGCTGCAATCAGGAATCACCAAGATTCGAATGGCAAAGCATTAGCAGTTTCCACATTTGTTGTCGAGGCTGCAATAGCTAAGGATTCGAGTAAGGCAGTTGAGAATGAAGCATCAGATCTAATCGTGTTACATTAGAGAACCCACTCTTAAATTATTAGGTACTTCGATGATGAAGTTATGGCGGATATTGCAGATACCACTACAACAAAAATACCCATTAACAACGTTTTAAAAACGTTGTTATACACGTTTTACAACATTTTTCGAAACGTTGTTATATCCAACGTTGTAATAGGCCCCATTATAAGACAACGTTTTTTAAATGTTGCAAAAAGCTATTTAACAACGTTTGAAAGAACGTTGTAATAAACAATTAACAACGTCTAAATAAACGTTGCATTTCTGTATCTAAAACGTTTTATAAAGGTAGTAGAAAATCTTAACACAAGGTTTATGAAACGTTGTCCTACCTTTTTACAACCTTTTAAGAAAATGTTGTAAACAATATAGGACAAAGTTTTATAAACGTTGTGTTATGGTTTTCTACAACGTTTATAAAACGTTGTGAATGTAAATAATATATAAAAAAAATTTCCCCTCCCCTCAAATTCACATAACATACCCTGCAATTAGAAAACTTTTATATGTAGCCAAAACAACTATGTAAGTGACTTCAAAGAAAGGAAGGATAGAAACAACGAACGGTCCTGGATGAATTGACTCATCAATCAACAAAAGATAACATTTTTGGGGGTGGGGGTGTTGGTTCTGGGATTGAACATCAATCAAGTTTGGGGAAATTGATAATATGCGTCAACAATGAAACAACTAATTACATTTGTCATAACATTTATCGATGAGGTCGGCATCTCTTTTGCCTGGTGAATAAATTCTCATTGTACATGCTCTATTCGATTACATATAATCATAATTACCATCAGTCTCAATGACCAGGAACTAGGAAATGATATGGTGAGTACTAAAATAGTACTTCCTCCGTCCCATTCGAAAATGCACAAATGTCTTATTGCACGAGAATTAAGAAATAAATAAATATAAAGGAAAATATAAATAGTGGGGTTGAATTAATGGAAATTAATAGAAGTCATCTCAATAGTTAAAAAGTTAATTTTCCCACCAAAATTTGAAATCAACTTACTAAATTGAAATGTTTAAAGCTGGGGCTAATTAACTGGATCAAGGAGTAATCCTTGTGAAAATTTAAAATTTCCACCAAAATCTCAGTTTATAAACTGATACTACACCTTGATACAATCCTTGTGAAAAAATTCAAATTACAAAATCCCTAAACACCTTCTATAAATACAATCAATCATCTAACATTGTCCTAGTTAGCAAACATATTATCTAGATACTATCTTCTTTACATAACAAAAAATGCAACTGTCAAAGCACAAATCCAACATGTCATATGAGAAAAGAAATTTCTTGGCTCAAATGTTGATAGAATCTTTAGAAGGTGGAAAGCTTCCGAAGGGCAAAATCAATGAAACTGCTTTAACATTTGGGTACCATCGCCGAACTGTCTACAAAATCTGGAAGCAAGTCGAGGAGCAAAGGAGGAGATGTATGCCTGTTCATCTATCATCAAAGAAAGTAGGAGTCAGAAGGCAGAAAGTAGTACAGTTAGATGTTGAGAAGATGAAAAAATTGATTTTCATAATAGAAATATAATTCAAAAATTAGGACAAGGTTTGGTGGGGGTTAGTAAAAGTACGGTTGGGAGAGATGG
This sequence comes from Adenophora triphylla var. japonica, assembly GCA_022495995.1. Classification (NCBI taxonomy): domain Eukaryota; kingdom Viridiplantae; phylum Streptophyta; class Magnoliopsida; order Asterales; family Campanulaceae; genus Adenophora; species Adenophora triphylla. The sequence continues at coordinate 97,221 of JAFEMH010000847.1, forward strand.
AAAAAGGAGGGTGTGATCAGAGCACATACAAATGCTATTAAACCATCTTTAACATATGCAATTTTTTTTATCAAGACTCAAATTCTGCCTTGCTGTTCTCAAATTTGATGTACAAGAAGGAACTCCAAAGTTCAAAAGCATGGAAAATGTTATTCATGCAGATGAGAAGTGGTTTATCATGACAAATTGTAAAACAATGTCTTATATTCTGCCTGGTGAAATAGAGCCTTACAGATCATGTCAAATCAAAAGATACATCATCAAAGTCATGTTTTTTTTGTTGTGTAAGTAGGCCACAATATGATAGTAATGGTGAGTTGCTATTTGATGGCAAAATAGGCATGTGGCCTTTCACAAAAACAGAGTCATCAAGAAGAAACAGTAGGAATAGGGCAGTTAGTATACACTAGTCACCAAACCATTAGAATCAATCAACAAGACAGTGACAAAGCAAATGTTGATCAACCAAGTAAGATTTCTTTTATTGTTACATTTATTATTCAATGCTTTCATATAAATAATGCTTTTATATTCAATGAATGCAGGTAATCCCTGCAATCAAGGCTAGGTGGCCACCAAATGCAAGTAAAAAAATCATCATTCAATGGGATAATGAACCACCACATATCAAGAACAATGACCCAGAGTTTAGAGCAGTAGCAACATCAGATGGATTTGACATACAACTAAGATTCTAGCTACCCAACTCTCCTAATACAAACATCAATAATATAGGATGGTTTGCTTCATTGGATGCAATTAAAACAGAGAGTTCTTCCAAAAGTGTCGATGACCTAGTGAAGGCAGTTTGAGAAGCCTATGCAAAATTATCAGATAAGACACTCAAAAAATTATTCATTTCATTGCAAAATGTTATGATATCCATTATGTAAGCAAGAGGACACAACAACTTTCCATTACCTCATTTGGGAAAGGATGCATTAGAAAGACATGGGAAACTACAAAGAGATTTGAATGTGGAAATTAGGCTGGTAAGAGAATGTGTTTACTACTTGAAACAGGTAGGTCATGGAGATGGTTTTGAAGGAATAATGACATAAATGGAAGAACAACTTCTTATTTGATTCAATGTGAAGACAACAATCAGCTTTTGGATTTTGATTTATTGGGCTAATTTGCACTCTCAATTTGTGTTCATCGCAGAGTACCCACTTAGCTAGTGATGTTATCACTATGTTTTGATTGTAAAGTCTCAGTGCTTTCATAGTAAGGAAAGCTCATCCTAGACATAGTATTTTGTACCAAAAAAATCTTGTTATTTAGCAATTCCAAAAATCATTTCACCTCTTCAAAATCACACCAAAACCAAAGCAAAATACATTCTTATTTATCAAATTGAACCAAGTAGTAAAATCAAGTAGGATCAAAATCTCAGATTACATCATCATAAAACACATCAAAACCAAGGCAGAGTCTGTTCTTATATAACAAATTGGACTAAGTAGTAAAATCAAGTAGCATCAAAATCTCAGATTTCATCATCACAGAAAACACCAAGACAAAGTCAAAATGTTTTCTTATTTATCAAATTGGACCAAGTAGTAAAATCAAATTGCATCAAAATCTCAGACTTCATCATCATAGAACACACCAATACCAAGGTAAAACCTAGTCTTAATTATCAAATTGGACTAAGTAGAATAGCCAATTAACATCAAAATATCAGATTTCATCATCATAGATCACATCAAATTGAACAAAGAACGGCAAACTCAGATATGTTGGTGTAATGCCCTAGGCGTTTAGTTATGTTTGACTTATAACTTAATACCGTTATGTAATCATCTTTACCGTTTATTATGGAGCATGTTTATTTGATTTATTATATGTTTATATGTTTATTATAATAACCTGCGTCCCTAGTTATTGTGAATAACTAGTATAAGTTGGTAATGGATAATCATAGTAATGATTATATGCATGTGATGCACATTACACTTATGGATACTTGCTAGAGAACAAGTACTAGACTAACCCATCTATGAGATTTATGACATGGTCTATAGTCATATATGTCATGATTAAATCTCATGATAGTCATGTCATTTGAATCATTCGTACCTGAGATTATCATCGTCTTCCACATGATGAACGTTGTGTTTGATGTAGTCTAACACTATCTTTAATAGGATAGCAATAAGGAATATGTTGGCACGATTGGATTCTTGTAGGGAAGAATGATAAGTCAAGATGGGATTTGTCCCTCTATTTGAGAGAGATTTTTGCTTGGGTCCCTCGATGAATAGTGTTGACGAAATGTGTGGCCACACTCAAGAAATTTAATAGAGATCAAATGCACTTGGATTATCAATTCGAAATCGAGAAAGCATTGAACAATATGAGTTGACGTGGACCATGACTCATGTTCTATATGGCATCGTGGACAAATGAATTGTGACATTGATCTATCAAGGAATCAAGCTTTGATGTTATATTTAATTGGGTGGACATAATGACTTGCTAGAGATCACTTATATCTTGTGAGATTGAAGTTTCAACTCACTACCAACATAAAATATAATTCCTAAAGGGTCACACACAAATAACGAATTTAACAATGGCTCAAAATTGGAAATTGAATTTCTGGATGCTTGGAATGGACCGAAGAGCTGTATCGCGCGGGACACGCCAGTTTCGTGTGGGACAACATCTCTGTTCAGCTCCGAATTTTTACCGTAGCGTTGTATCGCACGGGACACGCCAGTCTCGTGCGGGACAAGGTCTCTGTACAGCTCCGATTTTGGCTAGGAAAATGGCTCTTATCCCTACGGGTTAGGGATTTTTATAATGTATAAATAGAACTCTTTTGCCTCGGCCATGGTAGACGGTTTTTGAGTTTTAGAAACACAAAAACATTGATTTTGATTGAGAATCAAAGATCAAAAACACTCAAATCAATTCCATAATCAGCCATTGATTATTGAATATCGATTCAACAATCGGAGGATCATCTAGCAATCCTACAAGATTAGATATTGGTTCGTTCGCGTGTGGATTACCAATAGAGGGTGATTACTTTATCACCGAAAGCTTGAAGACTTACAATCGTTGATTCATCACAAGGAAGATCAAGTAGAAGATAGAAGATTCCGCAACAAAATTCAAAGGTTAAATTTTGGAGATTTGTTTTCGAACAAACATAAATCGCTTATAAGGTATGTAAAATCTATTTCCTAAGTTTCTAATCTCTTCATGCTAGACGGATTCAAGGCTAGGATTTTGTTGTTTTATAAAGTTCTTCCGCTGCGTTTGTAACCTCAAAACCCAACAGTGGTATCAGAGCCGCATTTTATCATGATTAGGTTGAAATTGGCATGCTAAATTTAATTTGATTAAATGCTTTACATGCTATATGAAATAGATCTATGATTTTATGTGTGTTTTTTTAAGAAAACAATTGTATGTGATATACATGATCATGATTAATAATTGATTAATATGATTTGTCTTTTACATGGGTTATTGGTATGTTTAATATGATTAAATTTGATTAGTAAATTCTCAAAATTAAAACAAATTGTTTTTTTATGATATTTTGTGAAATCCTATGTTCATGATTATGTACACATAAGTTTCATGTTACAACCATGCGATGTTTGTTGTTATGTGTAAAGCCTTCTAAATGTTTAAGTTTTATGCCACCCCTTAAATAGAACACTTGTGAAATTTTAGGATATTTTGATGTAGTTTCGACTTAGTTGGGTGCATCATTATATTCTAATTTGTGATCAAGATGAGATAACGGTTGATGTAGTTTTTGACTCAGTTAGGTGCATCGTTCCGTGTCTCATACGTTTGAAAAAGGTTTTGACTTAATTGGTGCTTTCAAATGAGATTTAACCCAAGGCATAGATGAGATTAAAACATGTTTTGACATATGATGTCTAGAAATCTCATAAAAGATTTAAGAGTCATATATGATATGATTGATGTTATCTACCTAAATAACTTATATTTCGGGCATTGACTCTGTTAAACCGCAATTAAGTAAAATATAGATCTTAGCCCATTTTGATTATATGATACATACTTGTATTTAAAGGTGTATAATTTAGTGTGAGTATTTATGAAATACATTATTTGCTCTTAGATGGTAAATGCATTGATACTTATATGTTTATTTTTTGCATATTTTATTATAGTAATGGCAACTCACAATAATCAGCCCCTGTCTCTGCGATCCGTACTTGAAAGGGACAAGCTCGAAGAGAACGGTACAAACTATTCTGATTGGATCAGAAGCCTAAGAATTGTTCTAAGGCAAGAGAAGAAAATGTTCGCTCTTGACGAACCCATTCCACCTCAACCTGCTGCTAATGCTTCAAGGGCAGATAAGGATACACATAAGAAACATGTTGATGATTCTACTGATGTTGCATGCCTTATGCTTGCCCCCATGTGTAAAGCTCTTCAGAAGGACCTCGAACACATGGAAGCTGTTTTTGATCTAGCTGAATGCTTAAAGGAAATGTTTCAAGTGTAAGCTAGACAAGAAAGGTATGATGTGGTAAATACTCCTCACTGAATCAATTGAATCATTCAGCCAAATAAATATGCTAGGCTGAAATGCCAGAAGCTCCTGTATATATATGTAAATAATCATCATTCAGCCAAATAAATATGCCATGCTAAATGAACCTAAATAACGATATCAGTCAACAAAAAATCAATTCTTACACAAAACAACCTTCGAAAAAAGAAAATTGATTGTAACCCCTCTATTATCTTTTACACAATCAAGGAGTTAATGTCATGTGTATTACAAGGACAATATATTTCTTTAGCACCAAGAGACTTTTTTGAGAATGCAAAGTCGAGGAAGTTGTCAATCCCAGACATATACTCATTTGAAATCCGGTTACCCAAATCAATCCAACTTTTTTCCATATATGACTTGATATTTTTAATGTTAAAATATAACATATATATAAGACCGAGAGACACAAATTTTAGAATAAAAATAAACTCATAAACAAACATAGTCTAAATACTTAGTAGGTAATGTTAAGATGCATGTATGATAACATATGAGGATTCATGTTAGTCGACCCCAAATTATTTTAGTATAAGGCTTTGTTGTTGTCACTGATGACTTCAGTATTAAAGAAAGGGTGAACGGGATGACCATGGTAAATCAAATCCAAAAATGGAAGGATGTTGGCTAGATAGATAATATACATTATTGAAGCCTAGCCTAGTAGTCCAGCTTGGGCCCATCATGATATAGTATAACCCCATGACAACATTCATTCGTTCTCTCACAAGCCCCCCTATTGAGATGCTAATAATATGTAACGTGATATAAATGAGTCATGTAGTAGCATTAAGGGATGCTTTCAAATCTAATGACTAGGTAAATTATATATAATCAAAGGGTTTCGTTTATAAAGTCAATGCAACACTCACTGTGATGAACACCCTCTCCCCCTTCCATTTAAATGCTCAACCTACCATTAACTTCCAGAGACAGAGACATTAAGCCCAATCCTCCTTCAAAACATTAAACAACCATTTAAATCTACAATTATGTAACTGTAATCCCCCAAATCCAAGAACATACAAGCTCAACTCTATATCAAATGAATCATTTAATAAACAATACTTCCAACCAAGATTTGTTCCTAACGGAGTGACTCAGTGGTATAGTTACACCACAAACACACATACACACAAACTAATTTTTGCCTCAATTTAACCCAAGGACTAACAAATTCATATGCAAAATCACACATTTCTATATAGAAACTCACATATCCAACCAATCTAGAGCTTAAACCTCATGAATCACAGACACATACATGAATGTATACAGAAACAAGAAACTGCATATCCGTATCACAAAGCATGAAAACCAAGCCAAAATTCCTCAATTTTACTCTTCTCAATTCTACCAAATTAATCAACAACAGCATAAAAATCTTACACTATTACAAAAATAAAAAGATGATAAAGCCCAAAATTAGCTCAATTCCATGAAAAGAGACATCCAAATGCAAAAATATCATAAGGAAGATTTAATCCAAAAAACACAATATCAGTCAGAACAGAGCTTTATACGGATAAATAGTAACATATGGAAAAATTAAACATAAAAAAGCACAAAAAAATACAAAAAAGAGCAGTAAACAAATTAGTGCATACATGAATAAATAAACACAATCAGTGAAGAAACAAACCGAAAATTGAAGAGGTAGAGGGAGATTTTTGGAATCTTACAGTGAGAAATTAGGGATGGAGGAGAGAGATGTGAAGGTCCGAACCCTAAAAATTGAAGAGGGGAGAGGTGGAAGAAGAAGAAGAAGAAACTCTTGTGTTTATTCACCGTCTTCACTGGTCACCGGCTTCACTGGACTGGTCGCCGTCTTCACTGTTCGCCGGAAATCTCTTTCTTTCTGTTTTTTGCGCGAATAAAGAGAGGGAATTTTGGGAACAAAGAGAGGGAATTTTGGGGAAATTCATTTCGCGGTATATAATTAATATATACGGCGGTCACCGTATAAATTAAAGTATATATGAATATATACGACGGCTTAGTGTTGACCACCGTGTATATTTATATTATATATGGATGTTAATACATTAGCCGCCGTATATATTAATATATAAGGCGGCTCCGTGTAGACCGCCGTATATATGTGTAGTTAAATACGGAGATTATCACATACGTCGTATATACTTTTTATATTTACGGCGGCTATGATATACCGCCGTATATAATAGTTATATAGGGCGGCTTCTTGTATATCGCTGTAAATAACTAACTTTCTTGTAGTGTGGTCGGCCACAAACTTTGTATCTTTGACGAAAATAGATCATCGGGCTACAAACCACAGATAAATGGCAAAAGCATAAACCAATAAAATTACTACCTAAATGAATCAGAATAACAGATTTACAGGGCTGGAAGATATCAATATGCAAATGTCCCACCTTCCCCTCCTCCTTTATCCGGGCTTGGGACCGGCAATGCAATGTAATATATAATAATTGCATTAGCGGAGTTAAAAAGGGGTTAGTTAATAGGTCGTGCATCCATCTTCAAAAAAACAAGTTATACCAAGTTCTAAATGTATTCTAGCAATAAAAAAAACATAGGAAACATAAATGTCTAAAATAGAAGTTGTTAGCATATAGTTAATCAAAAGACACAAAATCCTTATGCCATGCAACCGTACTCCCAACTGCATCCTCGATGAACGACATAAATGAGTAAGGCCTTCACAAGTGAGCACGAGGATCTAAAGCTAAAAGAACCCAAACCTTTCAAGCATCCTTTCCGAGGGGAACATTATGCACCAAAGAATTAGAATCCGTGGATGCGATTTTAGCCTCTTTGACAACCGTCTTTTGCCAATTCAGTAATTTGCATCTACGCTCAACATCAAAAATTAGAGGAGAACCTCTTGAGTTCAAATCATTGCAATATCGAACATTAGAGCTACCACTATGCGATGAACGATAAGGTTTCTTTCCATTCACATTATCTCGTGAACCAACACTATGCAAACGTGGAGAGGACATGTTTGTATTTGAATTACCAATTGAAGTCAAACCCTAAGAACAAACACAAGTTAACATGTAAGTGATAACTATCAATAACTCTCCAAAACAATATGTTTGACTATAAATACTTGCTTGCACTAATTTTTTCATCATCTCCATTTCATTCCTCAATTCTGAATAAGCGCCCTCAAGTGCTTGGAACTTCTTTGCACTACTCAAGTGCATCCTCATTAATTGATTGGGATGTCAAAGGGGAGGTTTGAGATGATTTGATATCTTGTATTTTACTCTTGAAAATTAGTAAAAAAATAAGTTTCAAATGATAGATTAGCCAAAATAATAAAATAAAGTTTGATTAACTGAAATGTCACTTACCACACAATCGGCAATAAACGTAGTCGGTACTTACCCATTTTTTTTTGTGTGTGCTTTACACCAAACATCTTCTCTCCTTATAGGCATTTCTGGATTCCCCTTTCTCTAAAAAGAATAAATATTATTTAACTGAAATGCACAAACTAAAACATGTAATAATGTATTAATCAATTTATAGAAAGTTACGATTTCATACTCTAGTCGAGCATACCCCTTCCTACTCATTGTATGTGGGGCTTGATTGTTTGCCCTAATATCTTTATACTTTATCCTCTTCATCTGACACGATCATTGACCAACAAGCTATATCTGAATCAGAACTTGTATTCACTCCGAATGATGGAAGGTACGCCCGTTAGGGATCATATAGATCAGTTTACATCTTTATTACTTGAGTTTGTGTAATATTGATGTTATGGTTGAAGATGAGGATGCTGATCTTATGTTGTGTGTCTCCTTACCATTGTCATATAAGGGATTTGTGGATTCTTGCATTAACGGTAAGGATATGGTTACTTTGAAAGAAGTTAAGAATAATCTTAATACTAGAGATCTGCACCGCATGGCGAGCGGTGTATCTACAAAATCTCAGGCAGCAGGATTGGTTGCAGAAGGAAATAGGGACCAAGGTAAGAGAAAAAAGTGTTCTTCTAAAAGGGGCCCAAGACCTGTAGATGTCTGCAGTAACTGCAAGGAAAAGAGGCATTAGAAATGCGAATGTCCCAGATTGAATAATAACGAGCAATTTGGGTCTCCTGCAGCTATGGCAGAAAACGATGAGTAGGACTATGCTCTAGTAAACGAAAAAGACAAAGGTATGAAAGATACATGAATTCTTGATTCTAGAGCTTCTTATCACATGTGTTCGCGTAGATAATAGTTTGCAACGTACGAGAAGGCAGAAGGGGCTAATATTTATATTACTAATGGTTCTATCTTCAAGGTAGTTGGGATGGGTTTCATCAAGGTGCGAACTTCGGGTGGTAAGTTTGTACATTGAACAAGGATAGACATGTTCCTGAAGTAACGAAGAATCTGATATCATTTAGTCGGCTAGATAAGATGGGATACAACTTCAAAAGTGAAGGTGGAGCAGTAAATGTTTGCACTGGTTCGAACCTAATTCTGAAAAGGATAAAACAAAGTTCCTTGTATATTCTCCAAGGTTCTACATTTTGGGTTTGGGTGTCGAACATCGTACAACAGAGAGTATGGTAGAGAAATATCTGAAGGAAGCATGTTGCATGGCTTCCTGTGGGGTGGTTGACAAACAAGTGGAGCAGCAAATTACTCAAGGAGGAATTGAACTGGGCAAGCCACGGTTAGTAGATCAACGCACAAAATTGGGAAGCGAGAAAGGAATCAAGGAAAAGGTACGTATTGTTGGGGAATCCATGGATATGGCCGCTTTATCTGTTTGTGTTGGCAAGATCCAATGTCGATTGGATTTTCCCAATTGCCGGTTGGGGCAATTTTGAGTGCCTACTGCAGTGGCACATTTGGGTATCTTGGAGACACATTGGGGATCTCGGTGCAGCACAATTTGGATCTCCAGGGGGTTACATATGGGTGTCTAGTAGGCACGTTTTTCTACTTGTTGAATGGGTTTGATCAACTGTTACAGCAAGTGTTTTGGTGTTCGGCGTAACACATTTGGGTATCTAGGAAGACACAAATTTGGTTGTCCGGAGGACAAGGTTAGTGTTTGGCATAACACATCTAAGGCAAGGGGGAGTTCAATTTTTGTGATTCGAAGGTTAGATCGCGCCTAATCTCTAGACAAAGAGGGTGATCACGCCCTCCAAGGGAACAATCACGCTCTCAGGCGGATTGGGACTGGATTCGGCGAATTTTATGAAGGGTTTGTGAAACCATATAGGGTTAGGGGAGTAGACATATAAATACATCATATTCCCTAATAGTTTTGTAACCTCTAATGTGATAGGCATATCAATAATTCTAGGATTCTTTTGATTCTTTGTTTCTCTAGATTTAGGGCTTGCACAATTGTGAATTCTTGTGATCAAGAATTTCGTGCATCAGATTAGAGATTGTATTTGGTGATTACCAATTGATAATAATATTCTTGCCCTCTTCCCGTTTACGTAGCCAAGTTGGTGAACCACGTATATCGCTGTGTTGTGTGATTGATTATTGCTTGTTTTCTATTTTATATATAGACTATGTTATAACAAAATTAAATTAAATTTAAATTATTGCTTGGAGTTCTTTCCTATATAAAAGAGTAACTCTTACGAAAAAACCAGTTTTTCCAAACACATAGGAAAAATTAGTTTTAAAAATGCACGGTGGCATTTTCATAATTAACTGGAACTTCATTTAAAACGTGTGGTGACATTTTTATAATTAACGACACTTTTTCAAAAACAATAATAGTGTTTTTGTGCCAGATTTAGTGTAAAATTGTGTCAGTTGATATTTTTCTATCACAAGTGTTATTGTTAAATAGTGCTTTAAAAAAGTGTCATGTGGAGTGATAAAAAATACCAGTTTTAGTTATAAAGAGTGTCAGAGGTATTAATAAGTTCTGATTATTTACGAAAATACCACCGCCTCATTTAAAAAAAAAAGTTTCAGTTATTTACAAAAATGTCACCGTACGTTTTTTACAAAATGCCACAACACGTTTTTAAAAACCAATTTTTCCAACTTACTTGGAAAAACTGATTTTCCTAAAATTTTGACATAAAAAAAAGCGTGACATAAAGTAATAAATAATACTCCCACTATTTTAAAAAATATGCACCCTCTATCACTAAAATACAGTTTCATGTTTAAATCACGGATGCAGTGCAGCAAAGATCTTGAGCCTATGTAAAAATTAGGAACAAAAAAGTTACATTAGCATACTCCTTAAAATGTGGATAAGCCTATAAAAAAAAAAAACACATCCACTGAGACCTAATGTTAAGAAGCAAAGATCTTGTCTTAATCAAGTTTCTAAACAAGCAATCCAAACCATTCTCAATATTTTCCATATAAGCCTCCATTTCCTCCAAGCAATCCAAACCATTCTCAATTTGACACTTCTGTCCTTCATCACTTGAACCATTTCTGCATAGATTGAGCAATGCAGTCTCTAGATTTTCCAAGTTGTTTACTTTCCCTTGTACTACTTCACAAGAAACTCTTCCTCTATGCATCATTTTTGAAACATGTGTCCATCTACACTACAAGGAAAATCGATTTTAGCTACGGCAAATTTCGTAGCTAAATTGAAGATTACGTAGCTAAATCGTGTTTAGCTACGGATTTGTTTCGTAGCTATTCCGTGGGTGCAGGTTTGTCGCTAAATTGGGCGTCGCTGTTTTGTAGCTAAATTAGAGACAGATATGTCCGTCTCTAATTTAGAGACAGATATAGCCGTCTCTAAATTAGAGACAGATATGTCCGTCTCTAAATTAGAGACAGATATGTCCGTCTCTAAATTAGCTACAGATATATTTGTCGACGAATTAGCGACAGATTTTCCGTTTCTATTTAATTTGTCATTTTATTTTTCGAACCATTTTTGCGACAGATATTTCCGTAGCTAAATTGAAATTTTTTTAAAAAAAAATTATATATATATTTAAAAATATATATTAATATATTTTAAATATATATATATATATATATATATATATTTAAAATATATTAATATATATTTTTAAATATATATTAAATCAGTCCCTTAACTTTTCTTATTCTCAAATAAGTCCCTTCATTTTATTAATTTCAAATCAGTCCCTTAACTTTTATTATTTTCAAATCAGTCCCTTAACTTTTATTATTTTCAAATCAGTCCCCCAAATTTCTTTTATACACAAATCAATCCTCAAATCAGTCCCCCAAATTTCTTTTATACACTCAAATCTGGGTTTACAAAATCTCAAGCAAAACCAAAATCAAACTGAATGCCACGGCTGCGTGTAATCGTGGGACGGTGGCCATGGCGTGTGAAGAAGAATCGGTGTGGCGGCGAAATAGGACGTTGGCGAGACACCGCTGCAAATTTCGGCGAAATGTAAATTCAATTTCGAAGATTCAGTAAATATATACACAGATATAAACATACAGATCAATAGAGAGATCGAAAATTAGGGATTTTACCTCCTCCGATAGGGTTGAGTTCACTGTTTCTCCGCCGTGAATCCCGGCCTTGGGTTTCTTCTCTGCCAGAGCTTTCTCGGCAACATGGGAATTTCTTCTCCTCAGCCGGCTTCTTCTCAGCGCCATAGGTCACGGTAGTGGTGGCGGCGGAAGGTGAAGAGATAATAGGGAAGGGGGAGGCGTTTGTGTTTGTTGAAGGGAGAGAAATAGAGAGAGTGACGGAGGTCGAAGATCTCTGCATCTGTGATGGCGCCGGCGACGTGAAGAAGACGGTGAGGGCTGAGGGAAATGAGAGAGAGAAACCGTGCCTCTGTAATTTGTAATTCAAAATGAAGAGAGAGAGAGAGAAATAGGGAAGGGAGTAAATGGGTTTGTGTGGATTAATATGGGCCATTTGATTTATTGTTATGAACGGTTGGATCTTGCTTTGGCCATAATCCGCGTGAAATTTTAAAATCCAATCAAACAATGCCACATCACACGTACTTATATTTATTTCACACTATATTATACAATAACTAAAATATTTTTTATTTTTTTAAAAAAATTTTATTGACTAGAAAACAATATTTTAGCCTTTGTTAATCAGTGATTTTTTTTAGAAAAAGTTATAGAAAAAAAGATAGAAAAAAACTAAACAAATGAAAGTATATAGAAGAAAAGTCAAAAGAGGGACGGACTACCCTATATTTATTTTTTATTTTTTAAAAATTTTTTTATTGACTAGAAAACAATAGTTTAGCCTTTGTTAATCAGTGGTTTTTTTTAGAAAAGTTATAGAAAAAAAGATAGAAAAAAACTAAACAAATGAAAGTATATAGAAGAAAAGTCAAAAGAGGGACGGACTACCCTATATTTATTTTTTATTTTTTAAAAAAAATTTTATTGACTAGAAAAAAATATTTTAGCCTTTTTTTATCGGTGGTTTTTTTAGAAAAAGTTATATAAAAAAGATAGAAAAAAACTAAACAAATGAAAGTATATAGAAGAAAAGTCAAAAGAGGGACGGACTACCCTATATTTATTTTTTATTTTTTAAAAAAATTTATTGACTAGAAAACAATATTTTAGCCTTTGTTAATCGGTGGTTTTTTTAGAAAAAGTTATAATAAAAGATAGAAAAAAACTAAACAAATGAAAGTATATAGAAGAAAAGTCAAAAGAGGGACGGACTACCCTATATTTATTTTTATTTTTTTAAAATTTTTTTATTGAATAGAAAACAATATTTTAGCCTTTGTTAATCAGTGGTTTTTTTTAGAAAAAGTTATAGAAAAAAAGATAGAAAAAAACTAAACAAATGAAAGTATATAGAAGAAAAGTCAAAAGAGGGACGAACTACCCTATATTTATTTTATTTATTTTTTTTAATTTTTATTGACTAGAAAACAATATTTTAGCCTTTGTTAATTAGTGGTTTTTTTTAGAAAAAGTTATATAAAAAAAGATAGAAAAAAACTAAACAAATGAAAGTATATAGAAGAAAAGTCAAATTTAGAGACGGATACTAAATCTGTCTCTAAATTTTAGAGACAAGATGTTGAATCTGTCACTAAATTAGAGACGGATTCAAAAATCTGTCTCTAAATTAGAGACGGGTTAAAATCTGTCTCTAAAGTTTAGAGACGGATTCTGAATCTGTCTCTAATTTAGAGACGAATTCTGAATTTGTCTCTATTTTAGAGACGGATACAAAACCCGTCTCTAAAATTTAGAGACGGAATCTGAATCCGTCTCTAAATTAGAGACGGAATCAGATTTCGTCTCTGAATTAGAGACGGATTCGGATTCCGTCTCTGAATTAGAAACGGATTCAGATTCCGTCTCTAATCCGTCTCTGAATTAGAGACAGATTCAGATTCCGTCTCTGAATTAGAGACGGAATCTGAATCCGTCTCTAATTTAGAGACGGAATCCGAATCCGTCTCTGATTTTTGGTTCTGTCTCTAATCTGTCGCCAAATTAGCTACAGATTTCGTCCGTCTCTAAATTTCCGTCTCTAAATCTGGTTTTCCTTGTAGTGCTAGATGGCTTTGGCTTTACAGAGAAGAATGAGAATAGGGTTCCGAAGGTCAAAATAGTCGTTTCACTAACTTCCGTTAGTACCCTAATGACAGCTAAATGGTGGTGATCGAGATCAGCTACCATAGAGGCGCCACCAACTACATTATTCACTTGCTATAAATTTGAAACCAATTTCTTGGCTTCTTTTGTAAATTTTTATTTATTTTTTATTTTTTGATTACCCAGGTTCCCAGCTTTGCCGGATCAATCCTGGATCAGGTACCGGCCCCTCAGTATGCTGGCGGAGGTTAATCGCGGGATGTGCCCTATGCAGCCAGGATGGCAGCACCCCTTATACTCCTGGCCCCAAGGGAGCCCTCCTACAAGGCATTTATACTCTTACAACACCAAATGGCTGCTCCAGCTGCTCCTGCCGAGGCAATTACATCACTTTTACAACACCAAATGGCTGCTCCAGTGCTCCTGCCAAGATTTGAACTCCCCACACTGAGGTTGCAAGCCCAACAGTGCTGTTTCCTTAACTGTACGGATGTGCCCCGGGGGACTCCTAAGGACCCTGAAACCCAAGGTAGGAATTAAACCACAAAGATTCCCCTTGGGAGGAATCAAACCGGTGACCTCCCCTTCGAAAGGCCACCATTATACCACAGGGCCAAAAGAATTCCCAAGTGTTTGTGATCTGCAAGGTAAGCTAATTGATCTAATTCCGTACCTACTAGTATTTGGTTTTGGAGAAATAGACATTTCTTTGTACTTTCCAAAAGAATTCCCAAGTGTTTGTGATGGTAAACAACAATAGCTCTATGCTTAATTATTTATAGAGAGTAATTTAGGGTTCAATAATAGAGTGTCACATATTTAGGCAACGACTAATATTCCAATCATTTGACATGTTTTTTTAGTACCAAATATTGTGGGCTAAGGAAATGAGGTGTCCTTACTATTATGGGCAAGGTGTAAAAGTTTCCCTAAAGGTCTCCCCTTTTATGTGCTACATTTGCCACATTATGCCTTGTTTGGTTTCTAAAATAATACAAGTTTGATCCCTTTATTCGTGGCTTTTGAGGACTATGCCATTTCAAAAAACAATTACTTTTAAATGTAGGGGTGAGATCTAGATCAAGATATTTAGATCAAGATTTGTTTAGACAAACAAATCCTACAAAGTTGGTAACTTTATATGAAAAAGAGGTGTGATGAGGATGGGTGGTAGTGAAGATGTGTGTGCCAATGACTTTCCACCTCTTGCGGAACATAACTTAGAATATAGTAGGCGCACAACAATTGTTACGTTCGAGTTCAGAGCACAATAATTAAGAAAAAAGCGAAAAAAGTGATATATCGTATGATAGATAATTGGGTAAAATAGAGAAAGTGAAATAAATAGATAATTATTGTTATATGATAGATAATTGGGTAAAATAGAGAAAGTGAAATAAATAGATAATTATTGTTAGTATAACAAGTGATTCTCGTTTTCATTTTTAAAAAGTTGAACCTTTAATGGGACGCTTATTTTGAGAAATAAGTGAAATGAGATAATGAGATGGAGAGAGTAAGTCATGATCATGATTAGGGTATACTTATTTTGAGTCGGTCTGGGGAGAAACGCATTTTTCCGTCGTGTATGGAGAAACGGGGCAACGTTTGTCGCGCGACATACATAGCCAGTTTCTGGATATCCTTTCCAAAGCTTCTGGATATCCAGAACATTGAATATGGATATCCAGAAGCTTTGGAAAAGATATCCAGAAACCAAATATTTTTTCTGGATATTCTTTCCAAAGCTTCTGGATATCCAGAACATTGAATATGGATATCCAGAAGCTTTGGAAAGGAAATCCAGAAACCAAATATTTTTTCTGGATATCTTTTCCAAAGCTTCTGGATATCCATATTCAATGTTTTGGATATCAAGAACTGATGAAAGTGATATCCAGTTGTTGTGGCTAAGTATGTCGCGCGACAAACGTTGCCCCGTTTCTCCATAAGAGACGGAGAAACGCGTTTCTCCCCAGATTTTATCACTTATTTTGGTTTCTCTATTTTAACAAGGTTACTGTAGTCGTGAATTAGCTGAAGCTGAGTACACTTTATATTTGGTCATATCAAATTTAGAATTTATTGATATAGTATTTCATCCGTCTCAAAATAAGATTTTTATTTTTCTTTCTGATATATTGCAAAGTAAGTTTTTTAGTTGTTTTATTGCTTAGACAAAGGGTGAGTTGCGTTCAATTATATGTGTTTATGCATGGTTGCTTAAAATACATGTTTCTGAACGGTATAAATCGAGATAGGCTAGTCCGGGCAAGACCCAATTAGATTGGGCCTTAAACATAATCCACACAAGTCTCATATACGACGAAGGGAGTGGGCTTTCCCTACCTTCCTCGTACTTTCCTCCTCGTCATTTCCCCTATGTCGGCATGGGCATAGCAGACGTATAATGACCAAGGCCCAATAACATGAGGAAGGCCTCCCTCCAAGGCCGAGCAAGGCTCCCTTGACGACGAGGAGACCTCCTCGGCTATCAAGCCAATGAAATGGGTTTCCCCATTTCCTCATATCTTCTCCTCGACATCATCGTGGGCCGACTTGGTCACGATGACGAGGAGCTTTCTCTCCGGCGCACATGCAGAATTGCAGTTTATACTATTCTACTCAAATTGGGACTATGAATAGTTATAATCTCCCTAGGATTATAACCATATCTCACACAAATTCCGGTCCAACAAGGATTCAACAATTATATTCCTACTTGGAGTAATATCTTACCTCTTAGCAATCCTATTCAACATGGATTATACAATGCTATACCTATAAATACAAGCCATAATTCACATATTTTGGTATGTTATCTTTTGACTCTCAACTCTTTTCAATTGATTTCTCTCTCTCAAAGCACATAAGCTTACTCTCACGCCGGAGGGCCTTCGCCGGTGGAGCCCCAGTTTAATTTACGTGTTTGTCCATCTTTTATAGGCTATTCAATCATCGGAGTACAACTTTCCGCTGGATTTGGGCTGATCCGAACGTTCTTGGCATCATCTGTTTGGTTCCATTGTCGGGAACGATTCGAAAACACCCATTGAATAGCTTGAAAACCCGTTCACCGGAAATCTGCTGACCGGAAATCTGTCCATTGAGATTTCCGTCCACCTGAGAAACTTTTCCGATTGAAATTCTATAAGCGTGAGATTTTCCGTTTGCCTGAATAGTTGGAAAATTCCGTTTTGCTTGAAAATTTATATTCCGGCGAAAAATTCTGTCCAAAAGCGTGAAGAATTATGTTCAGTTTGAAATTCTCCCCACATTCCTAGTTCCAATGGAAGAAGGTCGAGCCGCTAGTAACACTCCTGAGAGGGTTCATGTGGAAGGCATTCCTATCAACCCAAGGACTGGTCTTCCTTTCGCCAATAGGGAACTTCCTACAAGAAAAGGAATTGCATGTCATGATTCAGCAATCCCCTCCCACCCCAAACACATGCGCACACACAGACACGTGGAAAGGTTAATGTGGTGCATCTCAATGCACAAGGGAACAGTGGAAACTTGTGTACCTACAATTGCAAGGAAAAAATGCACGTGGAGAGTTTTGAAATGAATACCTTGGGAACATAGCATCAGGTAACCTGATGTAAAGGGTTGCAGCGGAATAATAAAAGGATAGACAAATAATTGAATCAACAACTATTTGACCCAATTCGAATTGAATCAACAATTGAATTAGGATTTGAAGAGGTAAACACCAAGAAGATGAGGACCTTCACAAGGAATTCAAAGAACTCCAACAAGAATCTCTTACGAGAGTCTTCTGCAAGTCAATTAAGACCCAAAGGGAAAAACCCACAATTGCAAAGCAATCAAATTAATTTTATTAATAAAAAAAAGTCTTCCTAAAACAAACAATGAAAGAGAGTATTTATACTCTAAACAAAACCCTAAACAACTTGGAAAAGGAAAAGGAAAAGGAAAATAATCCTAATTAAAACATGTCAAAACGGGAAACAAAATAAAACGTAATCTCTGAAACCGCTATTAGCACGACTCGTGCTATCCTTCACGAGTCGTTCCCCGCGTTAATCACTCGTGGTACGCTTCGTACCAAAAATATCACTCGTGCAGGTCTTCATCACGACTCGTGCTTTAAAGCACGAGTCGTACCCGTCCAAGTATGTCGCATGACCTCCAGCATCTTCCGTCCAAGTCTGTCTTCGTCTTGGCTGTTGCTCATACTTGCTTCTTTGAGGGATAGATCATAGACCCCACTTCAAAAGAATTCGTCCCTGAATTCTGTCCATTATAAACAGAACATGATTTTGTAGTTTTTGACCCTCCATTGTTGACCTTCCGCCCCGACCTCCCCTTGATCAACTTCTTAGACTTGAACACACTTAAATGCCCAACAGGATTGCACCATTTACCTGAAAAAATTAAGTGTGGAGCACAAAAGGATATGATCCCTCTACCCATGCCATCTCGAGCAAGCCTCTTAGTATCTTTCAAAGGGCATAGAGTATACCGAGCACCATCCTTCATAAAACTAACCACATTACTTCGGCCATAATGCATAGAACCCACATCAAAGTGCCAAGGCCTCCCAAGTAATAGCTGACAAGCACTCATATCCACAATATCGCAAGTAATAGCATCTTTATAATTACAAATCGAAACAGGAACAATACATTGTTGTGTTACCTTAAGAGTGCCCTTTGCATTGATCCACCCAACAACATAAGGGGTCGGATGTTTCTTCACTTCAAGCTTGAGAAATTAACCAATCCCCTTGCCACCAAATTTTCACTACTTCCACTATCAATGATAATATTAGCCATCACCCCATTGACTGTCCCCTTTGTGCGTAAAATATTGTGCCTCTCAAGAGTAGTAGGTGCTGAAAACATAAGCCGACGAACAGCGAAAGACTCATGAGTGTCAACTTCATCCTCATCAACATTGGGGTCATGAGTGTACTCTACAAATACATCATCATCATTATCAACATTGGTTACCACATTAGCCACTTGTTTGTTAGGACATCTAGCTGAGTTATTGTAAGTACCCCAATCTGGATCACACCCTTTCAAACACACGGGAAGCACCGCAGACTCATCAACGCAGTCTCGACGACCCCTCTCACTCAAAACCCTCTCTAAACCCCCAACCAAACCAAGGGAGGAGCCTTTCTGGGACAAAAAGGGACAAAAGGACCTTTCGGGAATTTTCAGGAAATTGGAAAAGCAATAATGGTCTGTACGGACCTCTTTGCTTTAATAATTACTGAATCTTCTTAAAGTCCACAATATTCCCTCAAATCCCGGGGAAAATGATTACCCTCTTGCTTAGTTGGTCCGTACGGACCTCTTTGCATGCAAGATGGTCCGTACGGACCTTGTTGCTCAGGGGACATCATGATTTCAGAATATTCACCATCATCACATATTCCCTCAAATCGAGGAAAACCAAAATTCTGGATAACCAAGAAGGTCCGTACGGACCTTCTTGCACCTAATCTGGCACTATAAATAGAGGGCTCCCCCTCCTCATTTAGACACACCTCCCACTACTCTCTTCCTCCCTAGGCCTTCTGGCTTCCCCTCTAAGTCCTTCTGAGGCATTCCCGGCCCCTTTCGGATCCTTTCGAGGCCTTCCGAGCCCCCTCATGGTGCTCCGAAGCCTCCCCGAGCGCTCCCGAGACGCTCCCGCGCTGCCCCGAGGCACTCTCGAGGTACTCTGAGGCCCCTCGTGGTACTCCGAGGCCTTGCCTGGTCTTTCCACGGTGTCCCGGCTCTTTCTGAGTCAAACCGGCGATCCCAAACCACGCCGAAACTCTGCCCGAGTGACTCCTGCCATCTCAACGCACGCCGAACCTCTGCCCGAGTGATCCCGACGATCCCCACGCACGCCGAACCTCTGCCCGAACGCAGCTTACAACCTCAACTCACGCCGAAACTCTGTCCGCAGACAACCGGCCCTTCCCGAAGCAATCCCGATCCGTACCGGAACGCTACTCCGACCTCAAACACTATTCCCCAGCGGAAGACAGACACGAACCAACATTGGTAAGGCTTCCTTCCATTACTATTTCAATACATTTCCATACATAGCATACAATGTAGACATCCGATACAGCATGCATTTTTAAAAAGCACACACACACACACACACAACATTTAAAGGATATTAGGGGTATCCGAAAGACTCGTTTTACGAGGCGACTCGGGTGAGCTCTAATATTCTAATATTCTCTTCCCGAGGAGTCATCTGACCTCCGAACTCAAAATCTCATCACACAAAAACAGTTTAAAATTATCTTTAAACTGATGCCCTTTTTCAATGTTTTGGGCTTAATAAAAACGGCGTGGCGACTCTACAAAATGCGAAAGCAAAACGGC
Organism: Adenophora triphylla var. japonica; assembly: GCA_022495995.1. Lineage (NCBI taxonomy): Eukaryota > Viridiplantae > Streptophyta > Magnoliopsida > Asterales > Campanulaceae > Adenophora > Adenophora triphylla. Next base: position 117,656 of record JAFEMH010000847.1, read on the forward strand.
GGGACGAACCGCCGCCAACGCGAAAGACTGCCAGATGCCGGGGCTGCGAAGCCTTTCTCGGATCCGGGCTATTTCAGTTGGCGACTCCGCTGGGGACTTTTTGTTTTATAATCTTTTTAAACAAAACAAAAGATTTTTAAAACGATGATGAGGGTCAAACTTTCATTTTACCCCTTCCTTTAACTGTTGTGTGTGTGTGCACGTGCTTCGTTTTTATTTTACAAATAAAAATACAAAAAAAAATGCATCAATATACATCTGTGCATACATTTAAAATTCTTCAAAAACTTCTATTTTACTCAGAAAAAGAATTTTAGAGACCGCACACTACTCGCACTGCTGCCTTGGTTACACCGCACGCTACGCGCACTGCTGCCTCGGATACCGCACACTACAACCCTCAACCCGGAGTGGTCTCGGTTGCGATCCGTTTGGTCTTCCTAGGCCTCTTGGACGCGCACGGGATCATTCCAAACATCCCATCCTAGCCAAGCGTCAACCCCGCACGTTTGAGTCTTGAGTCACACTCTGTCCCGGACTCGGTTGGTTTTTACCCGGTCAGGTGTCATACGGCTGGATACATATACCATGCCGGCCATTTTTCGAGTCAAGGCTCGGAACTCAAGATCCCTTGCGTAAGCAAAGCGATGAAAGGTCATGCTAAAATTTTGACCTGATCTTGATTTCCGAAGCTACACCCAGACGATGTTTCGTCCCGGATATACATCCATGCTCACATGACACCATGTCATCACGCCTTTGATACGTCGGCCCATGACAATATGACCCGGCCAACGCCTAACGTCACGGATCCCTTGCGCAAGCAAGGCAAGAGAAGGTCATGCCGGACTCTTGACACGATCTTGACTAAGTGGCCGGCCCGGTTCACTATTCACATGGCTAACGCATCAAAACGAACATGACAAGGCTCGGTCCTTAGGTTCGATTTTTCTTTTAGGCCGGTGGAAACCGCTTGCACTATAGGACCCTCGCACAGGGGCCTGTCCACCCTGGGATGTCGAAATACAGGTGCAAAACGAGGGGCTTATAGCCGCACAGATGGTCTCCACTGACCCAGGATCTAGCATAGTTGCGAAAAAAAAAGAGCAATCTTTTCCAACCTACCTAGGATTCTGAGAAAACATGTTTTAAGTAAATTAAAATAACAAAAAAAATAATCATAAATAAAAGAAACGGAAACCGCATGCCACGTGAGCTTTCCCCCTTTTATCCCGTTAGGCCATTCCTGTGTCTAAACCTTGCCTATCACCCCCTCCGGCTAACGTAGAGTGGTCGAGAGTACCGGGAACCCGTCTCCCAGTGTCAAAACAGCAAGGTCCTACTTCCTTCCCAGCTCTGTCACCAGGACAGTCCGTCAACTCCCCATGGCCAAGTCAGTGGATAACAACGATGAGAACGGGACCTTACCCCCAAGAAATTTCCCAACATTGGAAGAAGTTTGGCAGATCCTCATGGCTATTGAGAAACGTCAAGGTGAGCAACAAGCCTGGATCGAAGGTGCCATGCACCACTTCGGAACATTAGCCACCCAACTACCTGGGGCTTCCCAAGTCATAACTGCTCCTACAGCCTCTAACATCTCTCATTGTTTCCCAGAAGTCAACCTGTTACCCTCATACGAGCCATGCAGTTATGACGTAAGGCCACAAGACCTGCCAGAGGAAAGCCTACCCACTCAGCCTCCTGAGATCCCGGTACCACCGCCGAACAACGAACACATCTGGTGGGACGTATGCGATTGCAGTGCTTGTCTGGAAATGGAATTCCAGGATGCAATGAACGAGGGCCGTCCTCGACGAAAGAAGAAGCTATCTTCTCAACAAAAACTGAAAAGGAGGTATGAATCCGGTGATCCCACAGTCGGAACCCTTGGAGAACCCTCAGGAAAGTTTGACTACTATGTCATCTACTCTAGCAAGCCTAGCTCTGCACAAGGCCATGGCAATGTCTGCTCCATGATCAGCTGGGACGAGCTTCGCACCGCCACCGAAGGCCCGAAGGTCCAGATAATCCAACCCCTGTCTTGGGAAGATCTCAAAGCCACTATTGATGCTTCAGTAAAGGCTATGACAGTGAACGAATTGAAATGCGCGATCGGCCTTACGCCAATCGAGGCTCCTCCCACTACGGAAATGGGAGAGACAAGCAAAACCATAAGTCCAGAGGTGAACGTTCGACACGTTCGGTCAAATCCCAGTGAATCCTCCACGGACAGACAAAAGGCCAGCCATACTTGAGCCACGAACTGAAAAGGGGCCCTATGCAAAAGAAGCTGAAATCTTGGACCCAAAGGCTGAAGATCCTGTCTTGACACAGCTCAAGCGCACTCGGGCTAACATCTCACTATGGTCCTTACTCACTTCATCTTACCCGCACAAGCTCAAGTTGGAAGAAAGCCTGGCCCGAGACTATGGTTCCCATCACGGTGACACTGATGAAGCGGTTCGGATGATTGGCAACGTCAATTACGGCAATATCATCACTTTCACGAGCTCGACCTTCCAAAATTTGGGGCGACCACAATGAGCCTCTCTACATAACGGTTCAAGCTGGACGAGCGTCGTCTCCCACGGGTCTTGGTAGATGGGGGATCATCCATGAACGTCCTTCCAGCCAAAATGATGGACTTGCTAGGGATCAAAGCAAGCGATCTAAAACCCTCGACTCGAGCAATCAAGGCATACGACTCAACGTCCCGCCCGGTCTTGGGAATAGCCACCTTGAACTTGTGGTTCGGAAAACAAATGGTCCCGACGGATTTCCAAGTCATCGACATCCCGATCACATTCACTGCCATTTTGGGACGCCCTTGGCTACACCAGATCAATGGGGTGGCATCCACTCTTCATCAGTGCGTAAAGTTCGTCCAAGGAACAGATCTTACCATCATCTACGGTGATAGCATAGTCAACGAAAGGACCGACACAAACGGCGTCCCGGTCTTAGAGATCAAACCCGACGATGATGGCATGATGCTAACAGGGTTCACCATCGAAAGCCCAAAGGCCCAAGTGTGCCACATAGACCTGCCTTTGATTTGGGACAAGATCCCTCCCCGATGAAAATGATGAAGCACATGAACTACATCCCGGGGCTCAGTTTGGGAAAACGCCATCAGGGCACCCAACAGATCATCAATATCAAAGAACAGAATACCCTGCACGGCCTGGGATACTATCCTACTCATGAACACATTGCGGAGGACAAGCGAGCTGCACGAAAACGCTCCGCAGATAACAAAAGAGGCTTGCATGCAATCTCCGATCTTCGTCCTTACAGCTTCGACATGACCAAGTACTTCACAAAGAAGGCCGGCAACTTGGAAGAAGATCCAGGAAATGGAACAGGCGTCGGCGCCAAACAAAGCTGGCCTACAACCATGGACAAGCTCCAGCAGAACCTGGCAAGATTCAGAGGCCTCAAGCCAAATCCCGTCCGAAGAGCATTTCTCGACACGCCGCCCCTGCCGGGATCCACAACCACCACTATTCACAATGAATTTTGGTTCGGAAAAACTATCTCTTTGGCGGAAGAATTCGAAAAACTCTCTGTCAACACTCCTGCCTTCAACAAGCGGGACGAGTCTGCATTCGAGCTAGTAATGTCCAAGACAAAAGCAAAAGACTCTGCAGACGATGCTTGGGACGAGCCACTGCTCCACCTGCTCTTCAAAGAAGAAATCGAGATGCCAGATCTAATCGATTTTGTTTCTGATAACTCTGTGATAGCAATGATCGGGAACGGTGACATAAAGCCCTTCAAGCCCCATCTCCTATCAAGCTCATTGCCACTCAATAACTGGGCCACCTTCTCCGGACCCAGCTGCCCGGCCAAAAAGGACATGATCGAACAACTTGGTCGACCCCTCGAGTCCTAGAGTCTAGTGTCAAAACTCATCCCGAGTCCATTAGCTTTGAATTTGAGTCTCTCGAGTCATCGATGGCCTCACGCCGGAAGATTACGAACTCATTGCCAATAATGTATTCCCGTATGCTCTTAATGAATGCTTCGATCTTTAGAGTATCCTCTCATTGCATCTTTAACAAGCGATAAATTAACTAACACACAAACAGTTAATAACGATTCACTTGATAAAGAAGCAGACACATTAAACGAACAATACATTAAGCACATCTTTAAGCATGTTGTCAAACGAGAGAAAAACCGGGCCCAAGCTGCCGAGGAGGTTTTAACCAAAGTGAATTTGGGATTCTTTGAAGAGCCAAAGAGACGCAAGTCAGACGCCATTTCCGGCCACATACCGGATCTTCCAATACCTCAAGAGCGGAAACCACCTTCATGAACAAGGAAGACCCACACACAGGAGGGGTCAAAACCAAGAGCATCATGGCCCTAAAACGCCTTGCCTCTCACTTCGTCATCCTCTGGGGCATGCTATACAAGAAACGCTACCAGGGGCCACTCCTACGCTGCATCAGCCAAGAAGAAGCAGACAAGTTCATGAACGAAGTCCATAATGGGGCTTGCGGTCCCCACATGAACGCCAGAGCCCTGATGCAAATCATTCTTAGGATGGGCTACTCTTTGGATCTCCATGGAGCAGATTGCATCCACTTTGTCCGAAGCTGCGACAAGTGCCAACGGTTCTCCAACCTCAATCATCTACCTCCTCACGATCTCTACTGCATGACTACACCTTGGCTATTTGCCACTTGGGGAATTGACGTCATCGGGAAAATCGCTCCGCCAGGCAGCAACGGTCACGAGTTCATCTTAGTAGCCATCGACTACTTCACCAAATGGGTCGAAGCCAAGTCCTACAAGGTACTCACCTCCAAGAAGGTCACGCATTTCCTCAAAGAAAACATCATCTGCCGATACGGCATCCCAAATAAGGTCATATCTGACAATGGCTCACACTTCGAAGGGGAATTCAATAGACTGCTGGCTGAATTCAAGATCACACGCCACAAATCTTCTCCCTACCGGCCACAAACAAACGGCACCGTGGAAGCAGCAAACAAAACCCTCGAACGGATCATCCAAAAAATGACCACCCGAGGACGAGATTGGCCCGAGAAACTGCACCTTGCACTTTGGGGCTACCGCACATCAGTCAAAACAGCCACGGGAGAAACCCCATTTGCCCTGACATACGGGATGGAAGCAGTCCTTCCCGTCGAGCTGGAAATTCCCTCACTCCGAGTGCTGCTGGAAAATGAGATCAACGAAGTTGATTGGCTCCGAAGCCGACATGACGAATTGGCTCTGCTAGACGAGCGACGACTGAAGGCCATGGAACACGTCCGAGCCTATCAAAGCAGGAGGGCTAGAGCCTTCGTCAAGAAAGTCAAATCCCGAGACATCAGGGAAGGCGACCTTGTACTCAAAGAAAAGCCTCCCACTCGAACCAACCCAATGGGAAAATGGGAACCCACATGGATCGGCCCTTTCGTGGTTCAAAAGATCTTCTCCGGAGGTTCCATGAAGCTGACAGACCTAGACGGCAATCCCTTCATGAATCCAGTCAACGGAAGCAAACTTCGCAGATACTTCGCCTAAAGAAGAACAAATGTGCATCTCTTGGCACTCCATGTAGTGTCGAACTACGCGAGACACTGAGCCCTCTAGTCAGGGAACGTAGGCAACCTTAATTGGTCCGGTCTAAAAATACACAAAAAGTCAAAAGTTCGAATGACAATCAAGACCTCCATCAAGCTACGCACTTTTCAAGAACACGCCCCAACAGTCACCTTGACCAAGTCAAACGACGGGGGCAACATCAAAGGACATCCGAGGGTCACTCAGCATCAAACGACTGACTCATGCGCTTCCAAGCCGGGGGCTTGTCTTCGCCCTCACGCGCCTTAAAAAACAAAAAAAAAAGGAGCTCGAGCAAGGGCTCACACAAAAAAAAAACAAAAAGAAAAAAAAAGAGCTCGAGCAAGGGCTCACAAAAAAAGAAGCTCAAGCGAAAGCTGCAAAAAAGAGGTCAAGAGCCCGACGCCAACAAGAGGCAAGGAAGCTGCGGAAAAGACCGTCAAAACGACTTGTCAGGGGACCATTCAACCTCTCAGCCAAGCACAAAGCCTAAGCAAAAGGGATTGCCGTCATGGCCCAGGCCGCTTCAGCCCGCAAATGCAACAGAAAAGTCCAAAGATGGACGCCGACAAAGTGCACAAAAGAAACAAAGGCGAACAAGAGATCTTGCGTCTCGACAAAGCTTTAAAAGTAAATCACAAATCACTAACGGTTACAACATTTCTTGATGAGTTCAAGCACGGTCTACTCTCAAGTTCACAACATGCTAAAAGACAGCTTAATACATTTAACTAATAATGTGTTTGCAATGCAATGAATGGATACCTAGGAGGTCATTCCGCGCCGTCTGCGCTTGTCCCCTCGCCATTCTTTCCTTTCTTCCCTCGTCCCCGGCGAGTCTTCTTTCGCTCCACGTGAACCAACTCTGCGTCTCTCAGTCCGAGATCAGGGGTCCTCCCCGTAGAGTCAAACAATCCAGGCGGCTCTCGGGGCTTCATTCGCCCGTGCTTCGGCTCGGATCTCCTCCCTGCGAGTGCTGCAAGAGGACCTCTCCCTGTCGGTCGGTCAACTCTAGTCTCGTAGTCAAACAAAGTATCTCCCGTCACATCGAAGGGTCGGACCAGGCTTCGGAACTCCTAAGGCAATAGCTACTACGGCAGCGGGTCCCAGAATCGCTACACGCACGCTCTCCAAGACCACTTGGGACGCCCGACACTGCTGCTCATACCAAGCCGGATGCGAGTCGTCAATGCGACACTCTCCCGACGTCTAAGGAGTACCACGGGAGGGAAAGCGGAATACTTCCATACCCTCGAGAAAATGCAAGAAGGCACCTGAAGCGCCATACAAAGAGGAACTACCTCCGCGGTAGCAAGGTCATCCCAGCCAACAAAGGCTCCTGCTTCATCCTAAAGCTGCCGGGAAACAAGCGACGGAATATAGAAGGAGGACCAAGACAAACACGGAACTCGACAACGTAGGACCCTTCTTGCAAGATCCTCGTAGTCTCAATCCTCCGGTCACGGAACCCACCGGCGGATCGATGCGTACCAAGGCGTGCCATCCATCTCTCCCGGGCGGAGCGATCCATATCCAACACAAGAGGTCGGCGAGCAAATGACCACGGGCTAAACGACGTCGGAGCCTCGGGCATGGCTGAAGTCTCTCTCGCAGCCACAAGGTGAGCAAAGCGGGGCTTCCCTCTCATGAAACGATCCCCGGTCGCCGGACGGTCGATACCATGAAGAGTCTCCCCCGGCACCAACGGGACAACATCCTCTCCCAACTCTGCGGTGCCCTGACCACATCTAGCAAAGCCCCATCACAAATGCCGAGGAGGCGACCATGAAGAGCGTCGCTATCGTGCACAAGGCGAATGCATCCCAAGAGACGTCACTCTCATCATCAACCATGAACCGCTCTGGCAACTCAGAAATGTCGATATGACCCGAATCAAGGATCATGCCCTGCACTTCTTCCAACGAAGTACGAAGAAAGCACCTGCAAGCTTCACGCTCGCGCAGCACCACCAATCAAAGGAAGCGAGATGGCCTCCACCTCCGGTCCCCCCATCAAAGCCCGAAAATCCTCAAAAGTGGGCACCATTTCATTATAGGAGAAACAGTACACATGCCTCCTAACGTCCCAGAACTTCGCGGCAGCCCGCAACAAATCCCAATCAGGAACCAACTCCTTAAAAGACCAAATCGAGCAAAGACGAAACCTTACCTCGAAAGCCCGTCTATGATGCCTCATACGGCGCCGCATCCACGTTTTCAGCTGCTCAAGGAAGTGTGCTTGCCTCTCCTGCGAAAGCCTCGGCAAAATTCTAGGGACGTACGAAGAATCCATGGCAAAAATGGAGGTTCCTAGAGAAAATGGGGAAGAAAGCTCGAAAATGGCTGCAAATGGGGAAATGAGGAAGAACCAGACACTGGAAAGCATTTATCTCCTTCCCAAAAGCAAGGTTGGTCCGTACGGACCTCTTTGCATGCTAGGTATGTCCGTACGGACCTCCTTGCAACCAAGACCCATTTTCCCAAAGAAACAAGCATAACAACCACTGTCCTCAGCAAAACCTTGCTCCAAACTGCCCAAACACTGGCCAAAGCCATTTCCGGCAAACAAACACTACCCACAAACGCACTCTCAGCTCACGTGGCATGCACAAAAATAAAAAAATAATAATAGCAACCATTTCTAGGACAAATCCCGGGAATCACAAAAATGACATTACATCTTAAAATAAAATGCTGTTTGCCGTGCAAATATGAGTGTTTTATTACAGGAATATCAAATGTCTGTTGCTAAACAAAAAAAAAAAAAAGAGAAGATATGGAAAGAGGGAAAGCAAATGGACCCTAATCCGACTCTTCAGCATCATCATCATCCTCGCCGAGGTCCTCCAGAGAAAAGTCGGGCATCCCTGTGAACTCGCCCGCCACATCCTCGTCATCAGAATACCGAGCCCCCGCCGGAGGCTGCCACTCAAAGTAATCCGAAGGATCAAATCCGACGAAAGGATCGAAGAAAGAAGGCTCTGAGGATCCCTCACCCTGTGCATCCTGAGGGGGGAAGAACTGATAAAAGGGCTGCTGCCTCGGAGCTCCCGAAGACGTCCCGGCATCCATACTATGCCGCCCCCTCGAAGGTCCCTCCTGCTGCGGCTCCGGCTCGGCTCTAGGCGGAGGAACGTCTACGGAATGCCTCGAAGGCATAGGCTCGTACGCCGGCACGCGTCGCGAAGACCGGCAAGATATCTTCGACGCCATCTTCTTCGCAAACGACCTCATCGCCACATAACGGCGAGTCAGCATATCATAGGCTCTCCCCGGGACCTGCACAAGCAAACAGCCAAGGAAACGCTCAGCAATACAGTTACACTCGACAACAAAAAGAGAAAAATGCAGAAAAAATGCCAAGATGGAAAAGAGTCAGCACACTCACCGATCTATCGGGGTCCACTCTGTATGCGACGAGCTGCTCGAACGGGCAGCAGACACCCTCCTCCTCGATCCGTCCCCAGGACATACGTGAAATCCGGCCCCGGCATCGGAACCTGCGGGGGAGCCCTGCGGGCCAGCCTCTCTCTCCTCGCGCCTCGCGGCGTCCTCGGCTTCCTCCTCACGAAGGTCCCGTACTCCTCTCCATACAAGATAAACTCCTCGGCGCCCACACCGCCAAGGTACCTCTCAAAATCGAGCACATCCATGTCCCGGGAATCAACCATCCCAAAGGGAGGGTCCCTCGGAGCCACGGGAAGCACACCGGGGCCATGCTGCCAGAAGACCCGCTCCCCGGATACATAACGTCGCAGGTCAAGCCCCGCATCTTCCGCCGCGCTGTCACCTCGGGAGCCCCTCAAACTCATCCCCCTCATACCGAGCCCACGGGAACAAAACAAACCCCTCCGGCTACCCCTCTCTAGACACTCCACGCACATCCCCGTAGGCGATGGTGAGCTTCCCTCGCCGGGTCCTCCTCTTCCTCGCCGTACGAGCCCACCCAAAGATAGCAGGATACGTAGCAACAGCCCCCGGATCTCTATCCCACGGGAAGCACTGGAAAACCTCATAAAACCACACCTGTGACAAAAACAGAGAAGGCTCAGTGCAAAAGAAAACGGAGAAGCGACAAGTTGCTAAATCAAAAAACGGCAATAAAACTCATACCTCCAAAGCGAAGTCAAAACAGGCCAATGAACTGGCCACACCCCGGCTAAACCGGTCCAAGGAGAAATAGAGCTCGGCCAAGCTCGCTCGCCCCAAGCAATATCACGGACCCTATGCAGATCAATCAAGCTCTCCAACAGAGCAAAGGGAGCCGCGGTCGCGTGGTTCGAGAATAAAGTCTCGGACAATGCATACCACAAAAAGGAGCGCGCCAGCTGCTCCGCTGTCACCTGGCCGGTACCTCGGACATAGGCCCCAATACTGGCCGTGATCTTCAGCTCCACGTCGCTATATAGCATCCCAGGCCCCTGCGAGGACGAGGCTCAAAGCCCAAGAACTCGGTCAACACAACATCGGAGATCATATCTCTCCACCGTACCGGCCCTCCTTTGAAGGAAAGCCGTGTCGCAAAGCAAAGTCGGTCGGCGTCACCGTCACCTCTCCCCACTCGAGATGGAAGGTGTGGGTGGTATCCCACCGCACTCGAAAGGCCAAGGAAGACGCTCTTGTTCTTCCTCGTATCGAAACTCCGGCCGGGTTCTCGACGAACACCCCCAGGCCAAGCATAGACCGGCCTCCTGGGACTCGGCCTACCGTCCACGAAATATCGGGCATCCGCGCCATTAGCCAACAATGCCTCGAGCGACCCCGAGTCTTCATCCTCTTGGCCTTCCCGGCCATAAGCTCCCGCATCCCGCGGTAAACACAGCAAAGGTACGTCAATCACAGTACTTAACATAAAACAAAAGGCACAAAAGTCCGTCCCAACACGGAAAGCCATGAAAAATAACCCGTCACAAAACACGGTACACATTGCACATATTTTTCACATATATGCATTGCATATTTTTCACATATATCCCGTCACAAAACACGGCACACATTGCACATATTTTTCACATATATCCCGTCACAAAACACGGCACACATTGCACATATTTTTCACATATATCCCGTCACAAAACACGGCACACATTGCACATAATTTTCACATTATACCTATAATTTTTCCCATGCAGTCCGTCACAAAAACACGGCACACACTGTACACATTTTCTCAAAAGAAAAAAAAAAGGGGGGGATTAAACCACGACACATTTTCAAAAAAGTCCGTCCCAACACGGCAAAGGCACATATAACCCGTCACAAAAACACGGCACATATTGCACATATTTTCCCCACAAAGTCCGTCACCCAAAAACACGGCACGACACATATGCATAACGCATTTTCAAAAAATCCGTCCCTACACGGCACACACTTTCAGACAAAACCCGTCACAAAACACGGCACATGTCACATTTTTTCACAAAAATTGTCACTACACGACAAACTTTTCTCATAATGTACATACATAAATAGCATACGGTACAAAACACCAAAGGATGCATTTCATTAGAGAAGCACTTTATTTTCACAAATAAAAACTAATCTACACATTTCTGCACAAAATACACATACCCACAATTTTTACATGTCCATTTTCAACAATTCATCAAGAATTTCGCAAAAGGCATAAAAAAATAACAAAAATTCAAAAATGCGAAAAACTAAAACCTAGTTCTAGCATTCAAAAATTCGAGCAGGGAATCAAAACGGAACGGATTTCTTACCTCCCCGACGTTCATAGAGCGACGATTGTGCACCTCCGGATTCGGATACAAGACATCCGGGTTCTTCGAAGATGGAACAAACGAAATCCAATTTCTTTGGAGCTCCATCCTTTGCTCGACCACTTCTTGACTGCGTTGTCGACGACTCCTTCGAGATCCTTCCGCCATTGCAAGCGATTCAAGCGAAAAATGGAGGATTTTGGTTAATAATGGAGATTTTTCCTCTCTCTCTCTCGCCTGGTTCACGAACTGAGGAAGAAGAAGTGGGGGAGCCTCGGCATTTAAACCCAGTCAAAACCTGGGAACTGTAAATTTCAACATTGGTCCGTACGGACCTCTTTGCAGCCAGGTTGGTCCGTACGGACCTCTTTGCAAGGGGTGGCCAAATTACTTTCCTGCCCTTATAATCTTTGCCCCTGGCTGTCCTAAGGCCTTTTCCAGCAAATCCAAGTGCAGAATGGTCCCTAACCCTTCAATTCAATCCCCGGCCGTCAGTGTAAGACCGGTCCTCGCCCACTCCAACGGCAATTCAATCCCCGGCCATCAACGTAAGACCGGTCCTCGCCCACTCCAACGGCAATTCAATCCCCGGCCATCAACGTAAGACCGGTCCTCGCCCACTCCAACGGCAATTCAATCCCCGGCAGTCAGTGTAAGCCCGAACCTCGCCCACTCCAACGGCAATTCAACCACAGACCAGTCTTCGCCCACTCAACGGCCATTCAAGAAGGAGCCAACACCTCCCAGCACGAAGCACAAGACGCCTCCAAACGCTCAACGACAACTCAACCACTGGCCCTCAAAAGAGGTCCGAAGTCATCTTCCCAACAGAAAAGGGCCCCTACAAGGTCACGCATCCCCAGCAATTCAAGCACCGGCAGTCATTGTAAGCCCGAACCTAGCCCACTTCAACGGCAACGCAAGCACCGGCCATCAAAGTAAGCCCGAGCTCCTCCCCCAACAAGTCAAAGGGAAGTCATACAAGACTGCATATCCCCAGCACCGACCATCATCCTTGCCCACTCAACGGCAAAACAAGCACAAGAAGGAGCCAACACCTCCGAGTACAAGTCCCAAGGCACGAAGCGCCTCCAAAATGCCAAATGGTGAAGCAATCACCGGCCGTCATCCTTGCCCACTTCAACGGCAACGCAAGCACCGGCAGTCATCATAAGTCCAACCTCCTACTCAACATGCAAAAACACAAAGGCATCTACGCCTCTCGCAATCAAAGCACAAGGCAGCCATGCCTCCACAATGCGCGAAGACGATTCAAAGTCCTCCGCGTGGCACCAATGCGGCTAGAAGACGATTCAAAGTCCTCGCGCATAACACCAACCGCCGCGTAAGACGATTCAAAGTCCTCCGCGTGGCACCAATGCGGCTAGAAGGACGATTCAAGTCCTCGCGCATAACACCAAGCTGCGGCTAGAAGACGATTCAAAGTCTCGCGCATAACATCAATCGCGGCTAGAAGACGATTCAAAGTCCTCGCGCATAACATCAACTGCGGCTAGAAGACGATTCAAAGTCCTCGCGCATAACATCAACCGCCGCCAGAAGACGATTCAAAGTCCTCCCGCGTGGCACCAACCGCCGCCAGAAGACGATTCAAAGTCCTCCCGCGTGGCACCAACTGCGGCTAGAAGACGATTCAAAGTCCTCGCGCATAACATCAACCGCCGCCAGAAGACGATTCAAAGTCCTCCCGTGGCACCAGCCTCGGCCGAGGAAGATGATTCAAAGTCTTCAAACATGGCGCAACCGCAATCGAAGACGATTCAAGTCCTCACACTATCTCCGGCCCGAAGGCCTTAAACCATCCGATTAGGAAAATCGTAAAATTTCCATCCCAGGACACCACCACGTCCTCACAATTGACCTCGGCGGTCACTACATTTCAGGACACCACCACGTCCTTACCACTGACCTCGGCGGTCACACAACACTTCAGGGCACCACCACGCCCGCACTCACAATTTCACGACCTCGAACTACGACTGTGCTTGATTCCCGCCAGGATACGTAGGAATCCTATCACGAGGTCCAGCCATCGACCTATGCGGTCACCCAGACACCACCACGTCCTTACCACCGACCTCGGCGGTCACACGACACTTCGGGCACCACCACGCCCACATTCACAAAACACTCACCCCACACCCGAACTACGACCAGGCTTGATTCCCGCCTGTGGATACGTAGGAATCCTATCACAGGTCCATTTACCGACCTAAACGGTCACACAATAGGACACCACCACGTCCTCACACTGACCTCCCCGGTCACATTATCTCCCAGCACGCGATCCAGATTAGGACCCTTATCTTATCGGCGACCCCACTTCTTTCATAAGTGACGTCGTCGAGGGGCTTCTGTAAGTACCCCAATCTGGATCACACCCTTTCAAACACACGGGAAGCACCGCAGACTCATCAACGCAGTCTCGACGACCCCTCTCACTCAAAACCCTCTCTAAACCCCCAACCAAACCAAGGGAGGAGCCTTTCTGGGATAAAAAGGGACAAAAGGACCTTTTGGGAATTTTCAGGAAATTGGAAAAGCAATAATGGTCCGTACGGACCTCTTTGCTTTAATAATTACTGAATCTTCTTAAAGTCCACAATATTCCCTCAAATCCCGGGGAAAATGATTACCCTCTTGCTTAGTTGGTCCGTACGGACCTCTTTGCATGCAAGATGGTCCGTACGGACCTTATTGCTCAGGGGACATCATGATTTCAGAATATTCACCATCATCACATATTCCCTCAAATCGAGGAAAACCAAAATTCTGGATAACCAAGAAGGTCCGTATGGACCTTCTTGCACCTAATCTGGCACTATAAATAGAGGACTCCCCCTCCTCATTTAGACACACCTCCCACTTCTCTCTTCCTCCCTAGGCCTTCTGGCTTCCCCTCTAAGTCCTTCCGAGGCATTCCCGGCCCCTTTCGGATCCTTCCGAGGCCTTCCGAGCCCCCTCGTGGTGCTCCGAAGCCTCCCCGAGCGCTCCCGAGACGCTCCCGTGCTGCCCCGAGGCACTCTCGAGGTACTCTGAGGCCCCTCGTGGTACTCCGAGGCCTTGCCTGGTCTTTCCACGGTGTCCCGGCTCTTTCCGAGTCAAACCGGCGATCCCAAACCACGCCGAAACTCTGCCCGAGTGACTCCTGCCATCTCAACGCACGCCGAACCTCTGCCCGAGTGATCCCGACGATCCCCACGCACGCCGAACCTCTGCCCGAACGCAGCTTACAACCTCAACTCACGCCGAAACTCGTCCGCGTACAACCGGCCCTCCCGAAGCAATCCCGATCCGTACGTGTAGGAACGCTACTCCGACCTCAAACACTATTCCCCAGCGGAAGACAGACACGAACCAACATTGGTAAGGCTTCCTTCCATTACTATTTCAATACATTTCCATACATAGCATACAATGTAGACATCCGATACAGCATGCATTTTTAAAAAGCACACACACACACACAACATTTAAAGGATATTAGGGGTATCCGAAAGACTCGTTTTACGAGGCGACTCGGGTGAGCTCTAATATTCTAATATTCTCTTCCCGAGGAGTCATCTGACCTCTGAACTCAAAATCTCATCACACAAAAACAGTTTAAAATTAACTTTAAACTGATGCCCTTTTTCAATGTTTTGGGCTTAATAAAAACGGCGTGGCGACTCTACAAAATGCGAAAGCAAAACGGCGGGACAAACCGCCGCCAACGCGAAAGACTGCCAGATGCCGGGGCTGCGAAGCCTATCTCGGATCCGGGCTATTTCAGTTATGACCCAGCTGTAGACATCTGAAGCATTTGTTCCCAAATGGCTTAGCATAGGGATTTGCAAGTTTGGCAGCTTGAACAACAGGAGCAGGCATTGTTTCTACCTCAACCGCTTTAGAACCCGAAGCTTGTGTTGTAGGCTGCGCAACTGGGGATGGAGAAACTGCAAATTGAATAGGGCTACTAGAAAAAGACGAATTACCTACCTTCTTGAATGTAGTGTGAGGAAGAAAAGCTGAAACCAATTGTTTCTCAACCTTTTTCGCCCTTGAAATAGCATCATTCAAAGAGAAATTGGTAAATAATTCCACCTTGTTCTTAATATCAACCCGAAGACCATCAACAAACCTAGAGATTTCTTGAGACTCAGACTCACTCAAGTCGTTACGAGTCGATTGAGCATAAAAATCATGCACATATTTTTTAACATTACGATTACCTTGGGTGCAATTCTGAAATTTAGAAAATAAGTTTTGTACATAATCAATAGGTAAAAATATATCTTTTAATGCCTCTTTCATCTCATCCAAAGTACGAATCTGAGGCAACCTATCACGTAACCTTTTCTTACAAAGTTGATCCCACCAAGCAGCAGCACCACCCCTCAATTTATATGCAACATAAGGAACTTTCCTAACATTCTCAACTTGCATTAAATTGAAAAATTTATCAACTTCATTAATCCAATCTAAAAATTCTTCGATAGATAACTCACCATTAAAAGTAGGAATATCTGCCCTTATCTTTGGTCGTTGTTCTACAGGATTCAAACCAATGGCCTCTCCACCTCCACCTCGATTGTTGTGGATGAACTCAGCCCGATCACCGCCTAGATTGCCACGGTTGCCACCACCACCCATGTTTAAACCTCCCAAAGCCTCCAAAGTTCTGTATGACGAGTTGCAGCTTCCACTTCAGATCTGCGTCGATCTTCTTGCATCTGTGTCTGCATCGCTACCAAGTTGTTGGCTAGTTGTGCTAGGATATCTTAGGTGTTGTTGTTTCCTTCGTTGTTGGCCATCTTGTTCCTCGGATCGTCCTTCGTCTGATACCAACTGATGTAAAGGGTTGCAGCGAAATAATAAAAGGATAGGCAAATAATTGAATCAACAACTATTTGACCCAATTCGAAATGAATCAACAATTGAATTAGAGTTTGAAGAGGTAAACACCAATAAGATGAGAACCTTCACAAGGAATTCAAAGAACTCCAACAAGAATCTCTTACGAGAGTCTTCTGCAAGTCAATTAAGACCCAAAGGGAAAAACCCACAATTTCAAAGCAATCAAATTAATTTTATTAATCAAAAATAGTCTTCCTAAAACAGATAATGAAAGAGAGTATTTATACTCTAAACAAAACCCTAAAAAACTTGGAAAAGGAAAAGGAAAAGAATCCTAATTAAACACGTCAAAATGGGAAACAAAATAAATGTAATCTCTGAAACCGCTATTAGCACGAATCGTGCTATACTTCACGAGTCGTTTCCCGCATCAATCACTCGTGGTACGCTTCGTACCAAAAATATCACTCGTGCAGGTCTTCATCACGACTCGTGCTTTAAAGCACGAGTCGTGCCCATCCAAGCATGTCACACGACCTCCAGCATCTTCCGTCCAAGTCTGTCTACGTCTTGGCTGCTGCTCACACTTGCTTCTTTGAGGGATACATCATAACCATGTTAAGCTACCAACTTATTTTAAAGCTTAAGCAGTTACACGGAACATAACAATGAATATTTTGAACTGACTACCTTGTGAAGCATTTCCTCGGTAGCTGAGTCCAGAATAAACGAGCTTGGGAACTTCAACAGAATTAAGAGTATATTTAAATAATTGAACATGTATATGTTATCATAAACAAGTTACCAAATATATCTCACTTGCTGAACTTGTGTTCGCATGGTGTCAAATTAAGCTTCTGTACAACAGAAATTTCCGGTAATGGCACTACAGGAAACTACACTATTTACGACGGTTAAAATCCGCCGTATGTATATAGTAATCGGAGCAGCCGTAAATACTATATACGGCGGATGTACGGCGGTTTATTTGGCGCCTCATTTGTTAGCGTCGCATTTGTATTTACGGCGAATTTTACCGCCGTAAATACAAATACGGCGGACATAGAGCCGCCGTATATAATTAAATACATATTCGGCGGATGTAGCACCGCCGTATATGATTAAATACAAATACGTATATAATAAAATACATATACGACGGACATATAGCTGTCGTATGTGATGAAGTTTAAATACGGTGGATATATTGCCGCCGTAGATGAGGAAATACAATTACCATATGAGGCGGCCGCCTGGGGGAAGGTGAGGCTGGCGCCTCGCGGCCAGAAAGTCACCCTACGTTTTTACAATTTGATGCGGCCGCCTGGAGGAAACTGAAGCTGCCGCCTCACAGTACAAGAACGACACTATTTACGGCGGATAATTGGGCCGCCGTAAATACTCCTTACTTGAAGTTATTTGTGGCGGATGATAGGGCCTCCATAAACACTCCTCACTGAATCAATTGAATCATTCAGCCAAATAAATATGCCAGACTGAAATGCCAGAAGCTCCTGTATATATATGTAAATAATCATCATTCAGCCAAATAAATATGCGATGCTGAAATGAACCTAAATATCGATATCAGTCAAAAAAAAATGAATTCTTACACAAAACAACCTTCGAAAAAAGAAAATTGATTGTAACCCCTCTATTATCTTTTACACAATCAAGAAGTTAATGTCATGTGTATTATAAGGACAATATATTTTTTTAGCACCAAGAGACTTTTTTGAGAATGCAAAGTCGAGGAAGTTGTCAATCCCAGACATATACTCATTTGAAATCCGGTTACCCAAATCAATCCAACTTTTGTCCATATATGACTTGATATTTTTAACATTAAAATACAACCTATATATAAGAACGAGAGACACAAATTTTAGAATAAAAATAAACTCATAAACATAGAAAATACTTAGTAGGTAATGTTAAGATGCATGTATGATAACATATGAGGATTCATGTTAGTCGACCCCAAATTATTTTAGTATAAGGCTTTGTTGTTGTCACTGATGACTTCCGTATTAAAGAAAGGGTGAACGGGATGACCATGGTAAATCAGATCCAAAAATGGAAGGATGTTGGCTAGATAGATATTATACATTGTTGGAGCCTAGCCTAGTAGTCGAGCTTGGGCCCATCATGACATACTATAACCCAATGACAACATTCATTCGTTCTCTCACAAGCCCCCCTATTGAGATGCTAATAATATGTAACGTGATATAAATGAGTCATGTAGTAGCATTAAGGGACGCTTTCACATCTAATGACTAGGTAAATGATATATAATCAAAGGGTTTCGTTTATAAAGTCAATGGAACACTCACTGTGATGAACACCCCCTCCCCCTTCCATTTAAATGCTCAACCTACCGTTAACTTCCAGAGACAGAGACATTAAGCCCAATCCTCCTTCAAAACATTAATCAACCATTTAAATCTACAATAATGTAACTGTAATCCCCCAAATCCAAGAACATACAAGCTCAACTCTATATCAAATGAATCATTTAATAAACAATACTTCCAACCAAGATTTGTTCCTAACGGAGTGACTCAGTGGTATAGTTACACCACAAACACACATACACACAAACTAATTTTTGCCTCAATTTAACCCAAGGACTAACAAATTCATATGCAAAATCACACATTTCTACATAGAAACTCACAGATCCAACCAATGTAGAGCTTAAACCTCATGAATCACAGACACATACATGAATGTATACAGAAATGAGAAACTGCATATCCGTATCACAAAGCATGAAAACCAAGCCAAATTCCTCAATTTTACTCTTCTCAATTCTACAAAATTAATCAACAACAGCATAAAAATCTTACACTATTACAAAAATAAAAAGATGATAAAGCCCAAAATTAGCTCAATTCCATGAAAAGAGACATCCAACTGCAAAAATATCATAAGATTTAATCCAAAAAACACAATATCAGTCAAAACAAAGCTTTATACGAATATGTAACATAAGGAAAAATTAAATATAAAAAAGCACAAAAAAGAGTAGTAAACAAATTAGTACATACATGAATAAATAAACACAATCAGTGAAGAAACAAACCGGAAATTGAAGAGGTAGAGGGAGATTTTTGGAATCTTACCGTGAGCAATTAGGGATGGAGGAGAGAGATGTGAAGGTCCGAACCCTAAAAATTGAAGAGGGGAGAGGTGGAAGAAGAAGAAAAAACTCTTGTGTTTGTTCACCTTCTTCACTGGTCACCGGCGGATCCGTCTTCACCGTCGGTTGAAGTTAATGTTTGAGAATCAAACACTGGATTGGTCGCCGTCTTCACTGGTCGCCGGAAATCTATTTCTTTCTATTTTTTGCGCGAATAAAGAGAGGGAATTATGGGAACAAAGAGAGGGAATTTTGGGGAAATTCATTATCGGTTTATAATTAATATATACCGCGGTCACCGTATAAACCACAGTATATATGAATATGTTAGTGTAAACTGCAGGTGATATCGTAGATGATTTCCCAAAAGTCCAGGTGATATCGCAGATGATTTCCTGGACTGAAAATTATATAGTTGTATATTTCTTGTTTATTATTTAATGGACTAATGTGCTAATAAACTCTGTATAGTCTATGGTTTGTGTTTATATTTCAGAGTGCAATAGCATCAAAGAAGGAGCTAGACACGTGTGAAAATTGGAAGAAAAGAATTTATACATTTTATGTATTAATTCGTAACTTGGGCAAACAACAACAAAACGTGTGAAGACTTGGTCAAGGGTTGTTGCTGAGTTATAGACGAAGTACAAGGTTGATAAAGCAAGGGAGTACAAGGCGTGGAAGCTTGGCTTGAGGATAAATCAACTTGGTTGCTAAAATTGAGGAAATGGGAGCTAGAATTGTGGAACAACTTCACCCACTCTCCCTATACTTCCTACACGTGCAAGACCAGCCCCAAGGCTGTTAATTGAGTAGCCTTCAAGTATTTGAAGACTATAAATAAGCTTGGAAGGTTTCATTTGAAGATATGCCAATTACATCATCACATTCACACCTTCGAAAAGCTTAGAGATAGAGATCTTTGTTTGGTTCTTTTTAATCCTTTCTCCCTTGTAATTTCGCACTTGATTACTTTGGTATCAAGGTGTGTGAAGGCTAGGATAGGATTCCGTTCTTTATCTCTTGTTCCATAGAGCTCAAAATAGATATAGCTATAGGGAACTTTCGGCTTTGTAAATTCATTTATAGTGATTATAAAGTCTTGCCTAAGAGGCACTCTCAAGTTATATTTATATAACTTGAGAAAAACAATTTTGGTATTATTATTCCACTGCAAACTCTTTTACAAAATTGTTTTATTTTCGAAGTGTGTGTGTGCTATCCCAAGTGCTGTCGTTGGTGTTGTTATCACCTTGGATATCACTTGTGATTCAAGTCGTGACAATTTCAATTGGTATCAGAGCAGGTCACTTGACGTTACTAAGTACTTGGTCTAGGTGTCATGGCTTTTGATCCTGCAAATCTCAATCAAAAACGTCTTCCTGTTTTAGATGGTTCGAATTATGCATATTGGAAAATTCGTCTTCGCTCGCATATCAAATCAATTGATCTTCGAGCATGGCGATCTATAGTTAATGGGTACTCTCTTCCACTTTTACCTCCTGATGAGGATGGTGATATTCAGGTTAAACCTGAAGGCGAGTGGACTAATGAAGAGATCACCCTAGCTAACTATAATGAGAAAGCTCTTAATGCTATCTTTGAGTGGGTTGACATGCATATTTTTAAACTTATTCAAAATAGTTCCACAGCTCAAGAAGCTTGGGACATTTTACAAAGGTTTTGTGAAGGTGATTCTAGTGTGCGTGAAAACAAACTTAGAGGTCTTACTGGCAAATTTGAAAGGTTGAGAATGGGTGAAAGTGATACCATCTCCTCTTATTTTGAAAAATTGTTTGACATTGCTAATGAGTGTCAACTTTTAGGTGAACCTTTTACAAACAAACAATTGGTTTCAAAGGCTATTAGAACTCTCCCTGAGCATTTTAATATAAAGGTTTCATCTATAGAAGAGGCTCACAACCTTTCCACTATGAACATCAATTCCTTAATGAGCATTTTAAAAAATTTTGAGTCAAACCTTCTTTGAGCAAAGTGAAGCTTCTAAAGGCAAGAGTGTTGCTTTAAAAGTTCAATCCTCTAGTGGTTCAACTAATGAGGATGACAAATTTTTTGAGGAATTAGGTGAAGATGCCAGTGTTGCCTTACTTGCTAGGAAGTATAACTCAATGGTGAGAAAATTTAACAAAGAAAATGTGCGGAGTGAAGGCTAAAGAGCAACAAACCAAGGTGTACAATTCAATGCCCAAGAGGAGATTTCCATCTACTCGTAAAGGTGGTCCCATAAGGAGAGCATCATCGGATCCATCCGAGATCTGATCCAAAATACCTTGAATCAATTCAATGTCATGCTTGCTCCGGATGGGGTCATTACTCAAATGAGTGTGCTAACACTCTAAGGAAGATGGGAAAGAACCTATGGGTTTCTCTCAGTGACAATGAAGATGAGGAGAACAATCAATCTGAAGATTCAGATCAAACAGCAATGGTGGTCACAAATTGTGACTCAGATTCTGTCAGTGATACCCCAGGTGATATCCAAAGTGGGATAGCACCTGCGATATCATCCAACAGGTATACAGATTTAAATTTGATAAATGCTGTTTGTTTTGTGGGTTCTATTAACATGGACGCAGGTAGTTCACAAGAGGGTGAACAAAGTAAGGAGTTCAGCAAGGATGAACTCATTTGTGGTCTTAAGAACCTATGCAAAGAATTGGTGGACGAATGGAAGAAAGAGAACAAGAAGGTGATCTCTCTGTCCAAAGAGGTTCAAGACCTGACTGATGGCTTGACTAGATTGGAATTTCAACTCACAAAGAAAGATGTGGAGCTAGACAAAGTCAAGAGCAAACTTACTCTTGCCGAGACAACATTCAAGAAACTCAACACGAGTTCTACCAAGTTAGATTCAATTCTTGGGTTGTCCAAACCACTCAAGGCAGGTATGGGTTTTCAAGAGTCTTTAAATGCTATTACATCTACTTTGTCTAATACAGAAGATAAGTAAGTTTTTGTTAAAGAAAGAGATCATGTTGAATTTATATCTTCTGATAAGTCTTCTGACAAGGTAAAAATATGTAACTACTGTTACTCTACTGGACATTTGAAATATGATTGTAAAACTCTCTTAAAGAAACAGTCCAGTTCCTGTGTGATACCTGAAGTGTTGCCTAGCACGTCAGATATCACTGTCGGTCAGAAGAAAAGTTATCAAAGTAGGAAAGTGTGGAAACCTAAGTCCAATCTGATATGTGATGTTGTATGCACTGCCTTAAAAACTAATGTTGAAGGTTCATGGTATTTTGATAGTGGTTGTTCTCGTCATATGACTGGAACAAAAATATTTTTAAAGGAATATGAACCTATTCAAGGTGGTAGTGTAACATATGGTGGTGGTGGTGGCAAGAGTAATATAGTAGGAAAAGGCGTATTAAATGTACCTGGATTTCCTGCTTTGAAAAATGTTTTGCATGTTGATGGACTGGTAACTAATTTAATTAGTATTAGCCAACTTTGTGATGACAACCTTGAAGTAAAATTCAATAAAAACACTTGTGAAGTCTTTGATTGTACCAATAGCTGTGTTATGACTGGTACTAGATCAAGTAACAACTGTTATCTTGTTGAGGATAAACAAGTGTGTCATTCTGTGAGGGTTGATGATGCTACCTTATGGCATCAAAAGTTGGGTCATGTCCATTTTCGTAACATTGTGAAACTCATAAATGCTGAAGCTATAAGAGGTATACCTAGTCTGGACATAAGTACGAAAATCATATGTGAAGATTGTCTAAAGGGTAAACAAACATGTGCTACCCATAGTGCTACCCAACATAATGAGGAGTATTCTGGGACAACGCACTGTTTTCAATTAATGCATATGGATTTAATGGGTCCAGTTGAGGTAGACAGTTTAGGAGGTAAGAAATATACTTTTGTAATAGTTGATGATTTTTCTAGATTTACTTGGGTATATTTTTTAAAAGAAAAATCAGAAACTTTTGAAAAGTTTAAGGTCTTACATGCTAAAATCAAAAACATGTTTTCTGCTCTTATCATGCGAATAAGGTCTGATCATGGAACGGAGTTTGATAATTCATTGTTCTTTACTTTTTGTGAATTAAAAGGAATTAAACATGAGTTTTCTGCTCCTAAAACACCTCAACAAAATGGGGTGGCTGAAAGGAAAAATAGGACCTTACTTGAGATGGTGTGAGTACCCCGATCCGAACTCAAGTTTTGGATTCAAATTAATTAAATTCGGGCTTGCATAAATTTCTAAGAAGCAATTAGAGTCCAAAAATCCCAGCAGTCCACCAATCCATTGGGCCTGCCAGCCACTCGGCCCATTATGGCCAAAAGGTGTACGCTGTCGGACGATATGGACATTAAGGCTGTTTAACTGCCCCTGTCGTCCGACATAGGAAGCTCAGTCAGGATGCCTATAAATAGAAGGCATGGCTGATCATTTGAGAAACCAAGAAGGGAGTATTAGAGAGAATACCAGTATTTTAGGGAAAACTCTGTCCAAATAGAGTCTCCCTCTCTCTCTCTCTCTCTCTTTCATACACTCACACACACACTCACCTCCCTCCTCACACACACACACTTCAAAGCCAAGGTCCAAAGAAGCCTCCTTTGTTGGTGATTGAAGGGGTAGACACCATACTATTGGTGATTCTACTTCGTGGACTACAATAGGTAGACACTAAAACTCTCTCCCCTTTTAATAAAGTCTTTAAATATACATTGCATGCATACTTGCTCTCTTACCATGTAGAAATTGGGATTTTGCATGACAAAGGTGGTGGAGAAGTGAATCTTCAATATTCACTTCTCCCCACCTCGGATCTGGACATTTGGTCATCTTAGGATCAATAAAGATTCAATCTTTATGTATTTGCATGGAGTTAGGAGGTGATGGCTACTTCAAAGTGGCCAAAATCATGTGATTTATCACACTTTGGCCACTAAAGCCATGTGATCCTCTCATTATACTCATATATTATTGTCATATTACTGCTTACAGTAGCTAAACATGCCTGGTTTGCCTTGAGGAACAAAAGGGAAACAAACAGTCTGAAGGGCACAGAAATGGCCTATCTATGTCGGACGACATAGGACTCCTTGGAGATCCTGTGTCATACGACATAGAGATCCCAGAAAGCTGTAAAGCTATTCTTGGACTTCAGATCTGTCCAGTTCATCCCCTTCGCAACTTAGAGCTTTCCAAAGCATTTCTGTGGCTCATAAGCCACTATTTGAGTGCCTACGATCTGATTGGGTGCGATTCATTGGAGGAGGATTGTCATACGACATGGATAACATCGGATGTTCCATGTCTCATGACATCCGTATCATTCAAAGTCTATCGTGACTTTGATAACTCCCGTCAATCCCAAGACTGATTTTAGACCTTCAAATAGTGTCTTTAATGAGTCCAATAAATATCTTTCCGTTTCCAGAGTAGCTTTACCTCTGTAAGGGACAATCTGTCCATGGCTCCTTATGTCGCCCGACATCCTCGCTAAGAGAAGACTTGTGTCGGACGACAAGGGAACTCCACAGGCGGAAGCTGTCTCAAGACTTACGCCTTGAGATAAAAGATATAACGTGTAAAAGGGTGCGGCCCCCTATCATGGCTCGCAAGTTGTATTCAGTTCCATACCATTAATGAAATTTAATGCTTGCACACTTTACTTGTTGACACACATCGCACACACATTTTTGAATGTCCATATTTGTCCAAATGTTGATTGAAAGTCCCGAAAGGGGCGTGTTGGGTGAACTCTCTAGTTCTTCCCAACACGTAACTTGAACTCCAGGACTCAAAATCTCTTAAAATTAGGTTTTTCAATGTTTTCCTCTAAAAACGGCGTGGCGACTCCCGAAACAAACCGAAAACTCCCTTTTTCGCTTCAAAAGCAAAATAAAATAAAACAAAAAAGACAAGGGAAAAACAGAATCAAACATTTCTTTTTTTTTTCGGGCGAGCTTTCATTCAGTGGCGACTCCGCTGGGGACGATCATTGAAAAACTTTTTCAAAACAAAAAAGAAGTTTTTCTTAAAAAAAAGAGAGTCTAACTTTCTCCAAATCAACTTGGACAAATTTTTCATTCTTCTTGTGTGTGCATTTGTGTCATGTTGTGTGCTTTGCCTTGATTCCATGCTTATATGCTCTATCATGCTTTGGTGTGTGATACTATCGAGAGCCGGGGCTCTTTTCCTTTTTTGCTACTTGCTTGTTCCGTCAAAATAGAACAGGGCAGAAAGATACAGGACTACAGTTGCTGGTAAATTCTGACATTTGGGGCAGTCCCCTTTTGTCATGCTTTGACTCATTCTTTTGCTTTTTCTTTTGCATACTGCATAAAAAAAAAACCTTTTGCAAAAAAGCAAAAAAATATTTTCTAGAAAATACCTTCACACTACTCGCACTCTACCCGCACATAGAGTTAGAACCCGGGAGTGTACGGACGTCATCGCGGAAAGTGACATGTTTCGCTGACGTTTGAGCGCCTAAAGTCCTCCTAGCCTGTGAGTCAGCCAACACTTATCCGTGACACACTTTCTACCGTGACCGGTTGGTTTTTGGCCAATACTTTTCAAAACATTTTAAACTCGGTTTTTCAAAATTTTCTTACAAAGTCCGAGTCATGCTTCGGCTTTGAAAACCTTGGCATACTCTCCCCCTTCGTGTCGGAATCACGACGTAATTCCAACGTAAGTACACGTTAAGATCTCTACATATCTCGGCGTAGGTACATATCGATTTCTCGGCTCGGCTTCGTGAGAAGTCATGACGCGTTCTTGACATGTGTCAACACGGGACCATGTCGATTTCTTAACGCATACTAACAAGAGTTATGCCGAAATTTCGCCACCAAGTGACGAGAGGCCATGCCAGATTTCCAACTCGAAAAGAGGAGAGGTCATTGCGGTCTCGTACGTTCAAACGTACGCTCGACCCTCTCTCCTCCCGAGTTTAGACGTTTACTTGGACTTGGTTTTGAAAACCCCGAGTTTGACTTGTTTTGGCTCGTATGCCCATAGGTTCGTTCTCCCTTTCGGCCGGTGGGTTCCACGTGCCCTATAGGACCTCTGCCGGGATTGTCCACCCCGGAGGTGCAATACAGGTGGAATACAGGGGGTCTATAGACGTAGTGATGGAACCCACTGATCCAGGAATAGAGTAGAATGCGAAAAAGAAGGTTTCCCCCTTTTTCAACCATTCCTAGGACTAATAAAAATCATTTTTAAACAAAAACAAAAAAATATATATAAAAGAAAAAAGAGCATATGCATGAGTCCGTCCTCAGCCTATCCTCTCCCCTACCTAAAGCCGTTCTCTCCCCCTTTCAGCGAGCAAGTGTTGGGTCAGAGTTCCGGGTGGTCGGTTAATCAGTTTCTCTCCAGTCAGAGATTCATTTCCAGCAGTCTCAGAAATGGCAGATTCGCAAGTCTCGGCAGGTTTGGGTCCAAATGCAAGTGTTGATCCAGCTCAGAATCAGAATGTCAGTCAGAGTGTAGGGCCAGATCAAGGTCAGAATGCGGGGCCAAACTCAGCTCTGATTGCCTCTCCTAGCAGTGGTTATGGCATGGGTCCTCACATGACACCCCCGGGAAGTCCGTTTGTAAACCCTCACCCAGGATTCAACTTCCCTCAAGAAGCTTCTCTCCGTGCTGCTCTCGAAGCCGCTCGTGCCCGTGAGGAAGCCGGTTGGGCTCGCTATGTCGAAGCAATGCGTATGCAAGGCGTTGCCGTAATCCGTCACCCCGATGGGCCGTACGAAGAAATCAGGGAGGAACCCGATGTCACTATCACCGGCACTGGCTTTGTTCCACCATCCTCACCTGGGCCAAGCCTTCACAATATGCCCCCATCAGTCTCCTATGGTGTGCCTGGCTCCCTCTCGATGCCAAATCATGGGGGTATGTCAAGACCTCCCCCTATCCCAGTATCTACTCATGGTATGCAATACGGGTCGAGGGGCGAATCAAGCTCCTTACCAAAGGTCGGTGCTCAGGACCAGTTTATGTTTTACCCCCAGAACCAGCTCGGGCAGGGTCAGCAACCCAGTGGTGTCAAACAAGGGCCGTTTGGGTATACTCAGAATCAGTTTAGGACTCGGGGTCAAAGTCCGTATAATAGCACGGGTCAGCCGTCCAACCCAACTTTTGGTGATCAATTTATGGCTCCTCATGATCAGTCCAATCAGCAACAGAGCGGTTATCGCATGTCAGGAAACCAAATTTGCCAGGATCAGATCCCGCAATATCCACAACCCCAATTCCAAAACAACATCCCTCAGCCGGCGGTTTGTTCCCCTCTCACCCAACATCTGTACGGTTCCACCCCGTATTCAGCGCCATGCACCGGTATCAGGTCCCCTGCCCATGGTTAGTTCGGCAGTCAATCAGTACAGTTCGGGCCCCAAAATCCCGATGTCCAATTCAATGGTTACGACATGTACGGAAACAAGATCCCCAGCCCAGTTGGCTTAGTGAACAGCAATGACAGCATACCCAGCACTTTTGGTCTTCCTCCGGCTGCCTTGCCAATCAAGCCCACGCCAGAATTCCCAGTGCCATCCTCAACAGTAGCTCCGACTATGGGACGACCCCCATCCTCCGAGGTTTCAAGTTTGAAAGAGGAACTGAAGTACGTGAAAGAACAGTTGCACAAAATGACTTTCGGATCCAACATGGTCAGCTCCGTAGAGCTCAAAGACTCAAAGGCTCTCTCGAAGAACTTCAAGATGCCCCCCATAACTAAGTTTGAAGGCTCCACATGCCCTAAAACTCACATGAACAGCTACATCATGTCAATGGGTGCCAAAGGGGCCACCGAAGAGATGATGGCCCTTTACTTTCACTTATCCCTCGATGACTCTCCTTTGAGATGGTTCCTAGGCCTTAAACCAGAAGCAAGGGCTACGTGGTCCCAGATCAGTGATGCTTTTTTGGACAAATACAAAGGAAGCGTCGAGTGGTACACTACTCGTAGTGACTTGATCGGCACCATTCAGAGGCACGATGAGTCCGTGACAGACTTTTATAAGAGGTGGAACAAGAAGCTTAATGAGCTGGTTCACCCGATCCCCCTCTCTGACGAAAAGTCCATCTTCCTCTCATGTGTCAAACCATCTGTCAGGGAAGCCATTGGCCGGGGATACTACCCAAATATGCGAGAGACGGTGAGCGCAGGGGCCGAAAGTGAGAATGCTACCTACTCCATCGTCCCAACTCCTGCTCCCGGTAACACTCCAGCTCCCCGCTATCGAGTTCCAAGCTCTACCCCTGTTGCTTCAAAGGGCAAAGAAACTGCGGTCTCTAACACCGTCAACTACATTCAAGGGGAAAACAATCAGCCACCTGGCCGTGGTGGAGGAAGGCCCCAGAAATCAAAGTATGATGATTTGGGGATGCCACTCGAAGAGGTATTCGATGGTTTGATGAGGACAGGAATGATCAAGCCTTTGGAGAATTACCCTACTCCTAACACCCCGGGACTGGATCGTAACTTAAAATGCCGTTACCATCAGAATTCGGGCCACACCACCAACAGCTGCTTCACGCTGAGAAGGATTGTTCAGAGCCTGATCGACCAGCGAAAGATTGAGAAGCCGAACATCGTCACCAATCCTCTCCCCAACAACAACAACAGGGTCAACATGATCGAGTTTGTTAATGTCATAGAGTTTGGTGAGGCTAGCCCCAACAAGGGTGTGGGTAAATTTGAGGCTATCGTGCCCGCAAACAATGATGTAATCAATGTTGATGATAAATCAAATGATCATTTCTGCTATATGTTATCCTGGGATGATATTCGAACTGCAGCAAAATCAACAAATAATGTCCAGAATAATGACATTTCCCCCGATTCCCAATCTACTCCCCTCACTTGGGAAGAAATTAAGCGCGCCGCAAGTTCAAGCTCGGCCATCACTGTTAATCAATTACGGCAAGCAGCCTGGCCGTACGCTTCGCAAGGACCTCCGATGAGTTGGTCAGAATTAGAAGCAATCGACACAGATCACGACAAGGATCAGGACGCTGAAGTAAATTTGCTCACCAGGTCAGGAAAAATGTTGGGAACCGATGTTGCCGGATCATCAGGAAAAGGCAAAGAAGCAGTTGTTCCGGGAGACGGGCCTGGCAAAAGCCCATACGCCAAAGGAGTAGCCGAAGAGGATTCAATGGAGAATGACCCAATCCTCGCACAGTTGAAGCGAACCCAGGCCAACATTTCTCTTTGGTCCCTCTTAACTTCTTCTTATCCTCACAAGTTGAAGTTGGAGGAAGCCTTATCTAAAACAATGGTGTCCGTAAATTCCACCCCTGACGAAGCATGCCAATTGATAGGTACCGCCCAGTACGGGAATATCATCACCTTTACGGAATTGGATTTGCCAAAATACGGAGCCAGTCATAACGAATCCCTGCACATCACTGTCCAGTTGGATGGGCGTCGGCTTCCCCATGTAATGGTAGACAACGGCTCAGCCATGAACGTATTGCCTGCCAGAATGATGAGCCTGTTGAACATTAAGGCCACTGATCTGAAACCATCCGATCAAACCATAAAGGCGTATGACTCTACGTCTCGGAAGGTCTTGGGTGTAATACCATTAACCATGTGGTTCGGCAAGAAACCTCTGGTAGTTGAGTTTCAGGTGATAGACATTCCTGTCAGTTTCTCCGCCTTGCTAGGAAGGCCGTGGCTGCACCAAATCAACGGGGTCGCTTCCACCCTGCATCAGTGCGTCAAATTCGTCCAAGACGGCGAGCTGACCATCATCTACGGAGATAGTGTCACCATCGAGGGCACCGATGATGAGGGAAGGCCCGTGATGGAAATCAAGCACGACGAAGCCAACTTGATGTTGAGCGGTTTCAGGGTCGAGAGCCCAAAAGCTCAGATCTGCGCAATCGACCTGACAACTTCATTTGATAAAATTCCTCCAGTCATGGTGATGATGAGGCGAATGAACTACATTCCGGGGCTTGGCACAGGGAAGGCGTCGGCGGGGCACTCACAAGCTCGAAGAATTAAAACTGAAAAGAGACAAGGAAGGTCTGGGATATGTTGGGAAAACCCCCAAGGAGAAAGAGGCCGACATAATTGAAGCCGCGGAAAAGAGGAAGGCTAGCGCTGCCGAAAAGCCCTATGTCAAGCCTAATCTCCGTCCTTATCACCCTTCCTTGGGAAAGTACTTCGTCAAAGAAAGAGGCGGTGATTTTGTGTGCAACCCTACCAAGGAGTTTATCATTGGCATGTCCAATATTCCGTGGGCATGACTACTTTTGATAGCCAATGCCGTTTTTGGGAAGCCCCCATCTCGGCGGACCGGTTCAGAAGATTATCCATGGTCGAGCCTATGGTTGAGGACAGTGTTACCACCGAGCTCGATATGGGTGAAGACATCGCAGCTTTGTTCGAAGAAGCAGAATTATCAGAAATAGTCGGGGCTGATCCATTGATGGAAGCACCGTTGATTGATTTAAGTGAAGAGACACCGCCAATGACAGGGGTTGTTACTAAAGAACCCTTCAGCATGGTTGAACTTCTAACCGGGGATGATTATGTACCTGTGGTTGATTTTCCGATGGAGAAAGATTACGTATCAGTGATCGAGTTTGACGGGAATAAAGAGATTGATCCACGCACCTTTGTCAGCACCTCAGAGATGCCGCTCCGAAATTGGGCTTCCTTCAAGGGACCGATCGCCAGCCGGGAGATTATGATGGAAAAGCTCGGGCTGACCCCTCGTCCTGGTGTGTCAGAGTCTAAGTCTGTCCCTGTAATCCTGAGTCAGTCCTCAGAGTCTTTTGTTATCGAATTTGAGTCTCTAGATAGGTCTGATACTCTCACGGTTGATGATAATCACCGTGTCGTTAACTCTGTCTTCCCTTTTGCATTGAATGAAATGGTCGACCTTTCTGCGTATCCCTTAATTGCCACCTTAACAAATGATAAGTTAACTAAGACAAATCTTAATGATTTAAAAGTGGTTAATAATGATTCATTTGAAGAGGACACAGACCTTTTAGATGAAAACTTTTTAAATGATAATATAAAGCAGGTTTTTGACCGAGACGATAATCGGGCCCAAGCTGCCGATGAGGTATTAACTACGGTGAATTTGGGAACTACTGAAGAGCCCAAAGAGACACAGATTGGCAGTTTCTTCACCGGGAAAGAACGGGAAGCCCTCATTGATCTGCTCAAAGAATATGTAGACGTATTTGCCTGGTCCTACAAGGACATGCCCGGGTTGGATACCTCAACTGTTGAGCACCGAATCCCCCTGGACCCAGAAGCCAGGCCAGTCAAGCAGAAACTTCGCCGGATCAAGCCAGAATGGTCCCTCCAAGTCAAAGAGGAGATAGAGAAGCTGCTCAGAGTGGGTTTCATCAGAGTGGTCGAATACCCCAAGTGGTTGGCCAACATAGTAACAGTTACCAAGTCGAATGGCAAGGTCAGGGTGTGCGTGGACTTCAGAGACCTAAACAAAGCTAGCCCGAAGGACGACTTTCCCTTGCCCAATATCGATCTGCTGGTAGACACTACCGCCAGCTACGAAGTCAAATCATTCGTGGATGGTTTTGCGGGTTACAATCAGATTAAAGTTGCCGAAGAAGATCAGGAAAAGACTTCCTTCACCAGTCCTTGGGGAACCTTCTGCTATACGGTTATGCCCTTCGGCCTGAAGAATGCCGGTGCCACTTACCAGCGAGCAGTCACTGCACTTTTCCATGACATGATCCACAAGGAGATCGAAGTCTATGTTGATGACATGATTATTCATTCCAAGGGATCAGATGGACAGCACTTGATCGACCTAAGGAAGTTCTTCAACCGGCTGCGGGAGCATGAAATGAGGTTGAACCCAGCAAAATGCACCTTTGGCGTAGTCCGAGGAAAGGTTCTGGGATACATGGTCACAGAGCGAGGGATTGAAGCCGATCCAAGAAAGATCAAAGCCATCATGGAGATGAAGCCCCCGACGACCGTCACGGAGGTGAAGGCTTTCATGGGCCGTCTCCAATACATTAGCCGATTCATCCATCAGCTAACCTCTATCTGTGAGCCGATCTTCAAGCTGCTCAGAAAGAATCAGGAGGTTGAGTGGAACGAACAGTGTCAAACCGCCTTCGAGACGATCAAGGCCTACTTGGTCCATCCCCCAATCTTGTGTCCTCCACATAAGGACAAGCCCTTGTTGCTATACTTAACAGTCACAGATACGGCTGCTGGAGCCATGCTCGCACAAGAAAAGCCGGATTCAAAGGTGGAAAATGCCATATACTTCGTCAGCCGGAAGCTTCAGGGCAGTGAGTTAAACTACTCCGCTTTAGAGAAAACCTGTGCAGCTTTGGTATGGGTGGTCAGCAAACTGAGACACTACCTCCTGGCGCATACAGTACACCTAGTGTCAAAGATGGATCCCATCAAGTGCCTGTTCGGAAAGTCTTCTCTGTCATCAAGGCTTGCGAAATGGTCATTCTTCCTAGCCGAATTTGATATCAAGTTCGTAACCCGCAAGGCAATCAAAGGCCAAGCTCTGTCGGATCATCTGGCAGATTTCCCAAGCTCAGAAGCGCCCGAGTTCGAACCCCAGTTTCCAGACGATGGAATCTTCGTGATAGAGGGTACAGACCGGCGCGGTTGTTCTTCGACGGTGCCGCCAACAAAAGGGGCAATGGTATCGGCATGGTGTTGGTTGATCCAAAGGATGTGCACACCCCCATCGCTATCAAGTTGAATTTCCCGGCTACTAACAATGCCGCGGAATATGAAGCTTGCATAGTCGCCTCAAGGCAGCACTTTGGAACGAAATGTCGAAAAGTTGGAGGTGTACGGAGACTCTCGCCTAATCATCAATCGGTATCCAATAAGTGGAGAACCATGGACCAAGACTTGCAAATGTACTATGCCTACATGGAGGATCTGATCGACCAATTCAAGGAGGTCACGTTCCACTACCTACCCGGGACAAGAACGGGTTCGCGGATGCCCTGGCCACTTTGGCCTCTCCGTGGAAATCCTGGAGGGAAAATCAAGTAAAACCATTCAGGGTTGGGAGGCGCGAGAATCCCGCCTACTGCGCGAGATCGAGCTAGAAAAGGTCGATGACTTGTGGTACAGTCAGATCTTTCAGTACCTTAAACATGGCGAAGCTTCGTTCCCAACGGAAAAGGATGGTAGACTAAAAGAAGGTCTCCGCGCCAAAAGTTTACAAGCTTTGAAAAGGTTGTCTGCACAGTACGTTATTCTGGGAGATGACCTATGGAAAAAAGGCACCGAGGCCCACTTCTACTCTGCATCAGCAAGTCTAAAGCCGTAAAGGTCATGGAAGAAGTCCATGGTGGCACATGTGGACCACATATGAACGCCCGAGCCTTGATGTTCAGCATACTCAGGATGGGTTATTATTGGATCTCCATGGAAACTGACTGTATTCAGTTTGTGCGAACCTGCGATAAGTGTCAGCGGTTCTCCAATCTCAACCATATACCTCCTCATGATCTCTACTGCATGAGCACTCCCTGGCCATTCGCAACTTGGGGGATCGACGTTATTGGGAAGATAACTCATGCCGGCAGTAACAGGCACGAGTTCGTTTTGGTCGCTGTGGATTACTTCACCTGGGTTGAAGCAAGGCCCTACAAAGTCCTCAACTCCAAAAAGGTGGCCCGTTTCATAAAAGAAAACATCCTGTGCCGATATGGAGTTCCAAATGAGATTATCTCAGATAACGGGTCACATTTCGAGGGACACACCGACAAACTGCTCGCAGAATTCAGAATCAAGCGACACAAGTCCTCCCCTTATCGCCCTCAAACCAATGGTGCTGTCGAGGCCGCAAACAAGAATCTAGAAAGGATCATCCGGAAAATGGCTGAAAGGAGCCGGGATTGGCCTGAGAAGCTTCACTTAGCACTTTGGGGCTACCGTACGTCAGTAAGAACTGCCACCGGTGAAACCCCGTTCGCTTTGACATATGGGATGGATGCCGTTCTACCCATTGAGCTAGAGATACCCTCTCTACGGGTCCTGCTTGAAAATGAAGTCAACGAGATAGACTGGCTTCAGAGTCGACACGACGAGCTAGCTCTTTTAGACGAGCGAAGGCTTAAGGCAATGGAGCACATCCGGGCTTATCAGAAGCGCATGGCTAGGGCCTTTGACAAAAAGGTACATCCCCGCGACATTAAAGTGGGTGATTTGGTCCTAAAAGAAAAGCCGCCAAATCAGTTCAGCCCTCTGGGCAAGTGGGCTCCAATCTGGGTAGGCCCGTATCTGGTAAAAGAGATCTTCTCTGGCGGAGCAATGAAGTTGACAGATTTGGATGGTAATCCCTTCATGCACCCGGTGAACGGCGACAAATTACGCCGCTATTACGTCTGAATCGAGTCTTCCCCTCTATAAAAAAAAAATAGAAAAAACAAGAAGAAAAGAAAGAAGCGCGAAAATAATGTACCCTGCACGAGACCGAAAACCTCTCAAAAGGCAGCCCGTGCAAAACAAAGGGCGCGCTCGGTGCTAAAAGAATATACCCAACTAGGCTGAAAACCCTAAAAACGGGCGGTCTAGGTAAAAAACAGGGTTGCACCATTTGTCCCCCTTCTATCTATCCCTTTCTTAAACACAAAATTGGGTCGAACTACGGAGACCTGAGCCCCTCACCCAATCCGTAAAAGGGGAACGTAGGAGCACTGCTCGCGGTTCGGTCTAAAAAACATAAAAATCACCAAATCCCGTCAAACAAGCTTGTATTTGTGATCACCAAAATGTGTCTTGATTAAGTTTTGAAGTAATTTCAACTTTCATCACATTAATACATTCATTGATGAGTTCAAGCACGGTTTACTCTCGACTCATTAACATTAGCAAAATAATATCTTTTAAAAGGTACATCTAAATTGTCTGTGTCGGCAAATAAGGGATACAAGGATAAGTCACCTAATCCTAGTCGCTCGTTCCCACTCCTGAACTAGCACCCTTCTTCTTCCTCTTCCTCGGTCCTCGGGAGGTCTTTGGCTTAGCTATCCCAAAAATTTCTGTCTCCCGTCGCCCGGCTCGGAATAATACGAGTCGTTGAGTCAACCAATCCCAGCCTCTCAACGCCGCCCGGCGCCTCTCCCTCTCTCGTAGCCGCCCTCCGAGCCATAATTTCAGTGGTCATCCTCATTTTGGCTCTCCTCTCCACGAGTCTCTCAAAATCCGCTGCGGGATCATCGGTCACGTTGTCGGGGTCAGCCTGTGCCTCAGCATCGCGTAGCTCCAGGCTAGATTGGTCTCCTCCTCGGATCCCTCTGCAATATGCCTCAATGGTGTGCTGGACTGGTCCCATCTGCTCCCCATACCAGATCAAATACAAGGTGGATAGATATGTGATCCCCCGAGTCTTCCGTATCAGTGTGTGAGTGGGAAAAGCTGCTCCTGAAAAAGCCCTGGCAAAGAACCTGAGAGTCTGGATATCAGTCATGTCAAGAGGAACAGTATCCCGAGCCATCTCGCTCTTCCGAACCCATCAACTGCGTGGGTATCCGTACCGCCCGATCAAGCAAGGGGATATTGAATGACGAGAAGTGTAGTCCCTGGCAGCCTCACTATAGCAGAGCCATCCCGCCTACCGCTCATGGTCTCGAGCCTCCATCCGGGAACCCAAGATCGATATCAAGTGGTAGTATACCCGGCCGCCTCTGCCAACCTTCCTGTGAAGCCTCGAGCCACTCGCCCGCTGCGTAACCCAAGGTGCCGCAGCCCCGCCCAACAGTAACGGGAAATAAGCCTCAACCGCTCAAAGAGCCACAATGACAAAAGACCTGGGCCGTCGCGTCCCATGTGCACCGACCCTCCACGGTTGGTCCATCCCGTGATAGGTCTCTCGCCGAAGAATGGGAACTATGTCTCTCTCTCCTGCCGGTCGAACCTCGCTCGGTGTGATACCTCGAGAGCCCCTCATCTGCCTAACAACTCCCAGAAGAAGAAGCCGGAGCATACCCCATCATACTCACAGAAGCAGTATAGGGAGATCATAATCAGCATAAAAATGTCCATGGCTGTAGATAAGTCAAACTGTTCTGGGCATGACACAGCCAATCGGGCTATCTGGGCCAGGTCAACAAAGGACATGTCAAGAATCGTATCGGGCCACCGCTCGCGCGAAATCCCAAGAAGTCGGCCAATTGCTCAGCCAAAGGTCGCGGATCTCGCGGAAGACAGGATCTCTAAGCTCGGCTTCACCCAATCAGTGCACGGAACTCCTCAATCGTGGGTGTGAGATCGTTATACGAGAGGGTAAAGACATGCCTCTCCCGGTCCCAGTGTCTGGATGCGGCCCGGAGAAGGTTCCAATCTACCGCCCACTCCTTCAATGCCCAGATGCATTTCAACCCATATCGTTGGTCAATGATCCTCCTATTGTTGCTGCGATGACGGCGGGTCAGATCTATGAGATCGGAATGAAATTGACGCCTCTTTGGTCTTAGATCCGTCGTCACAATGTTCCATTTTGGACCAAAGATCAAATCTTGGGGCTAATTTTGAGGTGGAAGACAAACTTGACACCTGATGTGGCTGCTGGAATGAACTGTTCCCGAATCTGCCTTTTATAAAGTGTCAAACTTGCCGACCAAGAAATTGTCCCACGTACTCTCTATGTCGTGCGACATAAAGGTCCCAAGAAGACCTCGTGTCTGACGACATGAGAGCTACATCAAAGAATGAACAAGAATACCAGCAATCGCAAAGAATCCCAAAGCGACCCAACGCTTGCTCAAAAGACCACCCAAACCTGTTCAAAGCACCACAAAATCATGCCTAAACACCCCCCCTCGCTCATAAAGCCCACGGGAGAGGATGTGGCACATCCAACACACCCACAGACACGTAAATGTCACCCAAAGCATACAAAAATCACAAAAATACCCCAATACATCAAAAGCCACCATTTCCGTGCCTTTCTTGGGACGAACTCGTGCATATGAACCAACAAATACATAAATAAATAAATGTTTTGGCTGTCAAAATACAAAAACAATAAAATATTTGTTTTACAATCCCAAAAGAACAAAAATTTGCACATGCATTTCTCCTCTCTCCTAAAAGAGTCAAAGCATGGCAAAAGGGGACCGTCGTGATCACTCCGACTCGGAGTCGTCATCAGAACCGTCCTCCTCCTCGCAGCCGCCGTCATCCCCGCCGCCGCCCACCTCCTCCTGAGCCGCCCGCTTCCCGGCCATCATCGCCACCCTCCGCACCTCATGGATCTCGCCGTCTGAATCATCGCCCTCATAATGCGCCCAAGGCTGGGGCTCAAAGATAATACCCCGCCACTCAGAATAGTGGAATAAGGGGGCTGGTAGGGATCATCCTCGCCATCATCATCATCGCCGGGCCAAGCTCGACTCGATCCACTTGCCGAGAACCGTAAGGAGCCAAAGCCGGCCGGGCCTCTTCTTCTGAGGCACAACGTCACCGGGCCGGGAACCGCACCTCCCTTCCAATGCTCCGCGCTCCTCCGAAACCGGCGCAAGATCTTCACGACCGGTGAGCGCCTTCGCCACCGTCCCCGAACATCTTGGCTGGAACCTGCTCAATGAAAAACAGAAAAGGCAGTCAAGCAATCAATGCATAGACAGCAAAGCGCTTAAAAGCTGGAATAAATCGAAAAAGGGAAATTACTCACGTAAGTAGTCCTCTGGGCAGCCCGCAGATGCGGGTGAGTCTCGTACATATCAAAAGAGGAGCGGCGAATACGCCTCACCTCATACTCAAAAGATCGGGAGGCGCCGGTGCCGCATCCCCGCCGCCCTCCTAGCAGCCTATAACCCGAGGAGTCACCAACCGGGTGAAGACAAAGTAGGCATAACCACCCTCCTCATAAAACTCGGCCCAATGCCGGTCCGCAGCCGCTCCAAATCGTGCAAGGCCCTAATGTGCCATATCCCCTGAGGAGGATCACGAGGAACACGAGCAACCGCACCAGACCATGCCGCCCGCTCACTCTCTCCCCAAGTACAGGCATCTCCTCCAGCCGATCAAGAGCCTCCTCGCCCCGGTCACTGTGGCAAAGAAGACCAACCAAATCCTCACCATACCGGCCGTGCCAGGGGAAGTGTCTCAACCCGACAGAGTGCCCTCGTAGCAATCATAATATCATGATAACAAGCCGTCTTACGGGCTTAACCCCGTCCACCTTCCGCTCTCTCTCGCCCGAAAGTCCAACGGCGAATGGCAGGGAACAGATCCGCCGCAATCCTTCCTGGGCACAGTGCGTAACAAACTCGAACACCTCATAGGCCCACACCCGAAATCGTAGACAAAAGACTCTCACAGGCAAAGAACAAGATGAAATGAAGACAAAAGTCAAGTGCAACAATCAATATACAAAAAGCAAAGGACATACCTCCAAAGACACCGGTAAAAATCCAAAGAGGTCACACCGCTCGCCACCTCATCCAGACCCCGTACACCTGGGCCAAACCAGCCTCTCCCCATGAAAAGGTGGACACCTGGTCCCAATCCCTAAGAGGCTCCAACGGAAGAGTCAATGCCGTCGTAGAGGCATTGCAAAACAGGTGTCGACAACCCACCTGCACGAAGGCTCTAGCTAGCTGCTCAGCAGTAACCACGGCGGCACCCTCAGAAAACAGACGACTCTGATCCGTCAAAGAAGAATGCAGGTCCGCCAACGGGACCCCATTGCCCTTAAGGCGAAAAGTCATGCCGATCAAGGCTCTGATGGCATCTGGGCTCAACACGCCAGGATCCTCAGTAAAGATCGGCCTGTCTGTAAACTGCAGACCAGTAATAGCCGTAAAATCATAGGGAGTGATGGTCGCCTCACCCCAGGAAAGATGGAAAGTGTGGGTAGAGTCCCACCAGAACTGCCTGAAGGCCCGCACAAGCTCCACGCTCCTGGCCGTGTCCCCAAAAGCTCCAACAGCTGTGAAGAATGGTCCAAGACCAGCAGCAAAGACCAGTCCCTTAGGACTGTCCGGCAAATCAGAAGAGCCCGGTAAAAGACCCCAAATGGTCGCAATCGCCTCAGGAGACCCCTTGGCCGCAAGGTCCGCAGGTAAGCACAAAGACAGTATCAAAAACCATAACAATATGTGCATGCATTCATACACAAAAAATCATCACTAAATTCTTTCAAAATAAGAAAAAAACAGAAAAGGAAAAATCTTTTCAAAAACACATTCATCCCATGTCAAGCATGCAATCCTTTTTTGGGTACGATTTCCCCCAAATTCAAAGTCTCAAACCCTAGAAATCAAATTTCAAGGGTTAAGGTCTAAGAATGACTTACCCCCTTCTGCTCCGTGGTGGAAGTATGAAAATCGAGGCCCGGGTAGAGGCCATTCCCCTCCGGAGATCTCTTCCGTCTATTTCGATCGACGAGTCTCCTCCTCTCGGACAAGACTTGTTGTACGTTCCTTCTCGCTTCGACTCGCGGAGGCATGATCGAATTCTTGATTTAAATCAAAATCAAAGGACGAATTTTCGAAAATTTTCTCTCCTCTCCTCTCCTTGTTCTCGGCGGCAAGTGGATTGTTTTTTAAGACCTGTCTTACGACCTGCGGTTTTAATTGAATCTGCCTGGGAACCTTCCCATGTCGGACGACACCCACAGTCCAGAAGGGTGATTTTCCCCTTTTGTCCCTCATTAAATTCTGTCAGCCTATCTTGGCTGCCCATCATCAAAATTCATCATTTTAGTTGGGCTCAAATACCCACCTCGCTTTCCAATACACATTGGCCCGGAACGGCCTTAAACTACCCGGTCTGGAAAGACCGTACAGATTTCCACAACAAATGGCCCGAAATGGCCTTAAACTACCCGATCCGGAAAGACCGTACAGATTTCCAACACAGCACACAATTGGCCCGGAACGGCCTTAAACTATCCGGTCCGGAAAGACCGCACAGATTTCCACAGTCCAACCAGCGGGTGGCTCCCAAAGAAAAAAGTCAACATTTCCAGCGGGTGACTCCCAAAGAAAAAGTCAACATCCCCAGCGGGTGACTCCCAAAGAAAAAAGTCAAATCCTCGGGTGACTCCCCATCGAAACAATCAATCTTTGGGGTGACTCCCTGGAATCCAATCTCGGGTACAAACGCCCATCTTCGGGTGACTCCTCTTAGAACAGTCAATCTCGGGTACAAACGCCCATCTCCGGTGACTCCTCGATGTCACTTTCGAGTACAAAACCCGTAGCCTTTCATTTGGCACCCCATCCTCAACGAACTACGATTTGGCTTGATTCCCCCACGGGATACGTAGGAATTCTCTTCACAAGAGGTCCAGCCACTTGACCATCTTGGTCACCTTTTTCCCCGCCATTCGTGTCCGGCTCGGGATTCTCATTTTTTATCGACGACCCCGCTTCCCATGGAAGTGACGTCGCCGAGGGGCTCTGTGAGTACCCCGATCCGAACTCAAGTTTTGGATTCAAATTAATTAAATTCGGGCTTGCATAAATTGCTAAGAAGCAATTAGAGTCCAAAAATCCCAGCAGTCCACCAATCCATTGGGCCTGCCAGCCACTCGGCCCATTATGGCCAAAAGGTGTACGCTGTCGAACGACATGGACATTAAGGCGGTTTAACTGCCCCTGTCGTCCGACATAGGAAGCTCAGTCAGGATGCCTATAAATAGAAGGCATGGCTGATCATTTGGGAAACCAAGAAGGGAGTATTAGAGAGAATACCAGTATTCTAGGGAAAACTCTGTCCAAATAGAGTCTCCCTCTCTCTCTCTCTCTCTTTCATACACTCACACACACACTCACCTCCCTCCTCACACACACACACTTCAAAGCCAAGGTCCAAAGAAGCCTCCTTTGTTGGTGATTGAAGGGGTAGACACCATACTATTGGTGATTCTACTTCGTGGACTACAATAGGTAGACACTAAAACTCTCTCCCCTTTTAATAAAGTCTTTAAATATACATTGCATGCATACTTGCTCTCTTACCATGTAGAAATTGGGATTTTGCATGACAAAGGTGGTGGAGAAGTGAATCTTCAATATTCACTTCTCCCCACCTCAGATCTGGACATTTGGTCATCTTAGGATCAATAAAGATTCAATCTTTACGTATTTGCATGGAGTTAGGAGGTGATGGCTACTTCAAAGTGGCCAAAATCATGTGATTTATCACACTTTGGCCACTAAAGCCATGTGATCCTCTCATTATACTCATATATTATTGTCATATTACTGCTTACAGTAGCTAAACATGCCTGGTTTGCCTTGAGGAACAAAAGGGAAACAAACAGTCTGAAGGGCACAGAAATGGCCTACCTATGTCGGACGACATAGGACTCCTTGGAGATCCTGTGTCATACGACATAGAGATCCCAGAAAGTCAGTAAAGCTATTCTTGGACTTCGCATCTGTCCAGTTCATCCCCTTCGCAACTCAGAGCTTTCCAAAGCATTTCTGTGGCTCATAAGCCACTATTTGAGTGCCTACGATCTGATTGGGTGCGATTCATTGGAGGAGGATTGTCATACGACATGGATAACATCGGATGTTCCATGTCTCATGACATCCGTATCATTCAAAGTCTATCGTGACTTTGATAACTCCCGTCAATCCCAAGACTGATTTTAGACCTTCAAATAGTGTCTTTAATGAGTCCAATAAATATCTTTCCGTTTCCAGAGTAGCTTTACCTCTGTAAGGGACAATCTGTCCATGGCTCCTTATGTCGCCCGACATCCTCGCTAAGAGAAGACTTGTGTCGGACGACAAGGGAACTCCCTGGGCAGACTGTCTCAAGACTTCTGCCTTGTGATAAAAGATATCACGTGTAAAAAGGGTGCGGCCCCCTATCATGGCTCGCAAGTTGTATTCAGTTCCATACCATTAATGAAATTTAAGGCTTGCACACTTTACTTGTTGACACACATCGCACACACATTTTTGAATGTCCATATTTGTCCAAATGTTGATTGAAAGTCCCGAAAGGGGCGTGTTGGGTGAACTCTCTAGTTCTTCCCAACACGTAACTGCACTCCTGACTCAAAATCTCTTAAAATTAGGTTTTTCAATGTTTTCCTCTAAAAATGGCGTGGCGACTCCCAAAACAAACCGAAAACTCCCTTTTTCGCTTCAAAAGCAAAATAAAACAAAAAAGACAAGGGA
This sequence comes from Adenophora triphylla var. japonica, assembly GCA_022495995.1. Lineage (NCBI taxonomy): Eukaryota > Viridiplantae > Streptophyta > Magnoliopsida > Asterales > Campanulaceae > Adenophora > Adenophora triphylla. The sequence goes on from JAFEMH010000847.1 coordinate 160,103, forward strand.
AAAACAGAATCAAACATTTCTTTTTTTTCGGGCGAGCGTTCATTCAGATGGCACGTGTGATGTTGTTTTCAAAAAGAATTTCAAAGAGATTTTGGGCTGAGGCCTTAAACACAGCTTGTCACACGGCCAATAGAGTTTTTCTAAGACCTGGTACTAGAATGACACCTTATGAAATTTTGAATGGTAGGACACCAAAGGTTCATTATTTTCATACATTTGGGTGTGTGTGTTATGTTCTAAATGATCGGGATTACTTAGCTAAATTTGACTCTAAAAGTGATAAGGCTATATTTCTTGGGTATGCTCAGGACAGTCGAGCATATAGAGTTTATAACCTTAGGTTAAAAACCATTCAGGAATCAATTAACGTTGTTTTTGATGATTTAGCAAGTGTTACAGGTGATGGAGTACAGGAATCTCCATTAATATTGCTGGAAGAACTGGAGAATCAAAATCAAGTAAGTGATACCCCAGGTGCTGGCCGAAGTGTTGCCACTGAAGGGATAGCATCTCCGGTATCACCCAAGACCTGTCCAGCAACTGAAAAGGAGGAACAGTCAGATGATGATGCTCATGTGCATGAAGATTTGAGAAGGGATCCACCAGCTAGGATCAGAAAAGATCATCCTTCATCCCAAATCATTGGAAAAGCAAGTGAAGGGGTACGAACAAGGAATAAAGGACACTTTAGTAACCGTGAAATGGCAAGGTATGTGTGCATGTCCACCACATACCACAAGGTAAAATATTCCTGTTTTGTCTCTTCTTTAGAACCCAAAAATATTTCTGAAGCTTTAAAAGATAATTTTTGGATACATGCCATGCAAGAGGAACTTGAACAATTTGCTCGTAATGAAGTTTGGTGTTTAGTACCACGTCCCATTAATTCAAATGTAATTGGTACAAAATAGATTTTCAAGAATAAATCAGATGAGCAAGGAAATATTATAAGGAACAATGCTCGTCTCGTAGCTCAAGGTTACACCCAAATTGAAGGTGTTGACTTTGATGAGACCTTTGCTCCCGTTGCTAGAATAGAATCCATAAGACTCCTCTTGGCTATAACTTGTTTTCTAAAAATTATTTTGTTTCAAATGGATGTTAAAGCTGCCTTTTTAAATGGTTATTTAAAAGAAGAAGTTTTTGTTGAACAACCAAAAGGATTTGAAGATCCTCATCTACCAAACCATGTGTATAGACTTGATAAAGCCTTATATGGCTTGAAACAAGCTCCACGTGCATGGTATGGTCGATTAACCTCTTTCTTACTTGAATATGGTTTTTCAAGAGGTGAAGCAGATAGGACCTTATTTATCCTAAGGCATGGCAAAGAAATAGTCATTGTTAAAATCTATGTTGATGACATAGTCTATGGCTCTACTTCTCAAACATGTTTAAAAGATTTTGTAGAGGCTATGACATCAACATTTGAAATGAGCATGATTGGTGAGTTAACATTCTTTCTAGGCTTGCAGGTGAAACAATCAAATGAAGGAATATTCATTTCACAAAGCAAGTATGCAAAGAGCCTAGTAAAAAGGTTTGGGTTGGAAGGAGCAAAAAGTTCAAAAATCCCTATGTGTTCTTCTCTCAAACTTGGTAGAGACCAAGTAGGTGAGGATGTTGATCCTACTCTATATCGTTCTATGATAGGTAGCCTTCTCTATCTCACTTCTAGTCGTCCTGATATCATGTTCAGCGTGTGTGTTTGTGCACATTATCAAGCCAATCCTAAAGTCTCTCACCTTAATTCTGTCAAAAAGATAATTAAATATGTCTCAGGAACAAGTGAATTAGGGATTTGGTTTAGTAAGGATACTAATACCAATTTGGTAGGCTTTAGTGACTCGGATTGGGCGGGGGATATGGATGATATGAAGAGTACTAGTGGGGGGTGTTTTTACTTAAGTAACAATTTAGTTTCATGGTATAGTCGTAAACAAAATTGTGTCTCTCTTTCCACAGCTGAGTCTGAGTATGTTGCAGCTGGTAGTTGTTGCTCACAACTTATTTGGCTAAAACATATGCTAGATGACTATGGTCTAGAGAGTAATTCTTTGACTATGTACTGTGATAACCTGAGTGCTATCAACATTTCAAAAAACCCTATTCAATATTCCCGTACTAAGCACATTGACATACGTCATCATTTCCTTAGAGATATGGTAGATAAAGGCCTAATTAACATTGATCATATTGATACTAAGTATCAACTGGCTGATATCTTTACCAAGGCCTTAGATCACGAGAGATTTTCTAGTTTGAAAAGATCTCTTGGTCTTTGTAATCTCTAAGTCTGTTTGTCTGTGCTACCCCAGGTGATGTTATCACTCAGGGTAACACTTGTATATTAGTGTATTTTTTTCTCTTTATTTATTTATTAAAAAAAATGCATTATTATTTGTTTAATCTGGTTAGCTTAGTTCTAACCGTGGCACATGCTGACCTTTTTGTTATGGTAGGTTATTACTTAGGTTATCATGTGTGATATCACTCCCCTTCATATGCTTAAAGTGACAAAGTCACTAATCTTTTCTTTTTGATAAATAAAAGGCAAAGGCATTTTATCCATACTATTCTCTCGAGCTCGGGGCACGGTGTTCGCTGCAACGATGTACTCTTTCCAATGAGAATGTATGAGGTGAGTTATGCTGAGTATTAGGGACATGGAGTTCGCTACTACAGTGTACCCTACTTGAAAGGCATAAACTCACTTTATCTTTACACTTGAAATACAAACTCGAAGCACGGAGCTCGTTACTACGATGCTTTCTTGTTTAAAGAAGTGTATTGATACGTGATTAACAAGCAATGTACTTAAAAAGAATATAGGCTTATAATGCCTAAAGTGCATGAAAAATGCTCAGCTTGTTATGCCTTAAGTGTCTAAAAATGCTCAGCTTGTTATGCCTGAAGTGTTTAAATATGAAAATATTTATCAAGGGGATTTATATCACATGTGTTATCCTACGTGTTACCATCATTGCCTTAACACATTAGTGTGTGCTATATTAGTTTTTTTTTAATTATTTTTGAAATATTGTTGATTAATTTCTCAAAATCTGAAAGACTTTTTAATTAAAGAGTTTACGATTTTGAAAACGTCTTCAACAAGTTTCCTTTATTTTTTGGTAAGCTTTGTTGAGTAACTAACCCATATTTATTTTGATTTGTGCATATAATGTTTTGGGCTTAGTTATAAAATATTTTGTTTACTTAATTTAATTTTTTTCGTTTTTACTTAAAAAAAAATAAAATTTCAACCGTGTTGTTTTATTCTTGGGGTTTTAAAAATTTTGTGTGGTTAGGGTTTATTGTTAATGAGTGGATAGGGATAAAGGTGAGCTTTTTTAGGGGTTAGATGGGATAGGGTAAGTTTAAAGTGTCAAATCAATTTAATTAGATGTTCTCCATCCATTTCTCTCTCTTTAATTCCTAATTTTTCTCTAACTCTCCTATTATCTCTCTCTAACCGTTACTCCCTCTACCTCTTTAAACCCCGTTCCAGCGTCTTCGTCTTTCTCAACCTAGGTCAAATTCCATCTCAAAAATTCCCAAAATTCTCCATGGCCTCTCCATCCAAAGCTAATACCGAACCTTCTCACACGGACCAAATGGACATATCACCTAGCATTGCTCCATCCGTGGATTCTCGTGTGGCCATGGAAACTTCTCCAATGATCACTCCAAGCTCTTCTCCACCTACAATGGCGATTGTTCCAGCCCATCGCCCCTGTTGCCTCGTTTGAACATGGAATCCCTAAGGTAACTCTCATTCCAAATAGAGCCAAAGAGAAAGAGGAAAGCCCCAACTTCCAAGCTGTCTCCTCAAGTTGCAAAAAGGAGGTCTTCCAACCGCATTAGGTCAATCAGGTCCAAGGCAACTTCAAATACCACCTCTGATCCGGTTGAAGTCTCAGAAAGCTCTCTTGATGTGTCCTCACCCCATGTGAGTGACGAGAACTTTGATGCAAACAAGGAAAAGGAGCCTTCTGTGGACTCATTTGATGCTTGGGTAGATGGTGATGAAGAGGAGACCCTCTCTGATTTTCAGAAAAAGAAGGGCAAGGGCAAAGCAACTGTGAGTGCTACCAAAGGTGCTAGCAAGAAGAAGATATCATCTGAGGTAACACCTGCCCCCTCCTCTGTTCCTACTCGTTCCTCTAGTGATAATTCTGGTGATGAAGCTATTAAAATTGAAGAGGATAAAGCTTTTCCTAAACCTTTTCTTACTCTAGAATTTTACAAGAAAGGAAATATGGAATTTTGGTTGAACAATTCGAGTAAAAGGTTGTTAAAAGAAAAGCACATTGATGAGGGTCAGTTGAAAAAAGAAGTAGTGGTTCAGTTTTTGAAGGACATGAATTTCCTTAATGCTAATAATCATGCTTCTGTGTTTGTTGAGAGTGTTATACGCAATTTCTTTGCTAACTTGCATGCTCATTTGGATGATGAAGGGTCTGCAAAATATGGAAAAGTGTTTGTTAGGGGAAAAGTCTATTCTTTTACTCCAGCCCTAATTAACAAAGTTTTAGGCCTCCCTAATGTAGATGATGAGAGCATTAGGGTCAATAGAGATGAAATGGTAAAATTGCTCACTCACAACAAACTGCAGTCCTGGCCTTTGAAAGAGAAACTTCATGCTTCTAGGCTATCTTCTCTATACTCTGTGCTTCACAAATTGTGCATATTCAATTGGCTTCCTACAACTAATGAACCTATTGTGACATTGGAGCATGCGAATGTGTTGTATAGATTGGGTAAGAATTTAAGGATTAACTTTGGAAGATTAGTGTTCAAACACTTAGCTTCATGGGGTAGAAAAAAGGAAGTGAACATTAGCTTTTTCCCCTATCCTTCTCTAATCTTCAAAGTTTTGGTATTTCAATCCTTGCCCATTGAAGCCTCTGATGTTTTCACCACTGAACCTGAGTATTATACCATTGATCAACAACTGAAAAAGGGCAAAAGGTATACAAAAGATCTCCCTTGGAACAAATCTGATGAAACAACCCCTGTTCTTCCCAGTGCTATCTCACGTGATACCCCAAGTGCTTCCCCAGGTGTTGCCCCTAATACTTTTGCAGGAACTGATGCTGCAAGTATTCTGACCAACATGATGAACCTTTTGGGCAACTCTGGACCATCAATCCCAAAGGCAATAGTGATTAACTTCCTGCACAAACAGTCAAGTGCAATGGGAGAACTTGCTGAGGGATGGGCTAAACTTAAGCAGGTTACAGATGCTTTTATTGATGAAATTTCTTCCCAAACAGGGGGAGGATCTGCTGCTGCTGGAACTTCTGGAGCTGGTGCTACTGCAGGTGCTACCACCAGTGCTGGCCCAAGTGATGGTGGAAGTGATAGGGAAGGAGATCAGGATGAAGAAGAAGAAGAAGAAGAAGAGGAGTTTGAAGAAGAAGAAAGCTGAACCTGAAGGTTGACAAACCTGAAGGTTGATGTTGCCGCTATCACATGGGTGACTGATTTGGTGGTGGTCTAAAAACAATTTCTTTTATTTTGGTGATGTTGGTGGTTCTCTAAACAATTTTCTTTTTTCTGTTTATATTGGTTTGCTAAAACACTTTAGTTGGTTTGTTTATAACTTAAACTGCTAGGTTGTTTTTGCTAGTTTTGGATGATATTTTGCTACAATGGTTTATGGTTTTTTATGTTAACTTAGTTTATTTCGAAAACTTTTTAAAGTTTGAAATAAATTAGTTTTATATGATTAATCATTGTTTGTGATTAGCTCCTTGATTAAGGGGGAGTTAATTTCTTGTGGAGATATTATATTGTGTTCTATGCTCTGTTCATTTGTATATAGACTAATCCTACAGGACAGCAGCACATTGAGTTTGGAAAGAAATATCCAACTAAGGGGGAGATTGTTAGTGTAAACTGCAGGTGATATCGTAGATGATTTCCCAAAAGTCCAGGTGATATCGCAGATGATTTCCTGGACTGAAAATTATATAGTTGTATATTTCTTGTTTATTATTTAATGGACTAATGTGCTAATAAACTCTGTATAGTCTATGGTTTGTGTTTATATTTCAGAGTGCAATAGCATCAAAGAAGGAGCTAGACACGTGTGGAAATTGGAAGAAAAGAATTTATACATTTTATGTATTAATTCGTAGCTTGGGCAAACAACAACAAAACGTGTGAAGACTTGGTCAAGGGTTGTTACTGAGTTATAGACGAAGTACAAGGTTGATAAAGCAAGGGAGTACAAGGCGTGGAAGCTTGGCTTGAGGATAAATCAACTTGGTTGCTAAAATTGAGGAAATGGGAGCTAGAATTGTGGAACAACTTCACCCACTCTCCCTATACTTCCTCCACGTGCAAGACCAGCCCCAAGGCTGTTAATTGAGTAGCCTTCAAGTATTTGAAGACTATAAATAAGCTTGGAAGGTTTCATTTGAAGATATGCCAATTACATCATCACATTCACACCTTCGAAAAGCTTAGAGATAGAGATCTTTGTTTGGTTCTTTTTAATCCTTTCTCCCTTGTAATTTCGCACTTGATTACTTTGGTATCAAGGTGTGTGAAGGCTAGGATATGATTCCGTTCTTTATCTCTTGTTCCATAGAGCTCAAAATAGATATAGCTATAGGGAACTTTCGGCTTTGTAAATTCATTTATAGTGATTATAAAGTCTTGCCTAAGAGGCACTCTCAAGTTATATTTATATAACTTGAGAAAAACAATTTTGGTATTATTATTCCGCTGCAAACTCTTTTACAAAATTGTTTTATTTTCGAAGTGTGTGTGTGCTATCCCAAGTGCTGTCGTTGGTGTTGTTATCACCTTGGATATCACTTGTGATTCAAGTCGTGACAATTTCAGAATATATACGACAGCTTAGTGTTGACCACCGTGTATATTTATATTATATACGGATGTTAATACGTTATCCGCCGTATATATATTAATATATAAGGCGGCTCCGTGTAGACCGCCGTATATATGTGTAGTTAAATACGGAGATTATCACATACGTCATATATACTTTTTATATTTACGGCGGTTATGGTATACCGCCGTATATAATAGTTATATACGGCGGCTCCGTGTATACCGCCGTAAATAACTAACTTTCTTGTATCTTTGACGAAAATAGATCATCTGGCTACAAACCACAGATAAATGGCAAAAACAAAAACCAATAAAAGTACTACCCAAATGAATCAGAATAACAGATTTACAGGGCTGGAAGATATCAATATGAAAATGTCTCACCTTCCCCTCCTCCTTTATCCGGGCTTGGGACCGGCAATGCAATGCAATATACAATAATTGCATTAGCTGAGTTAAAAAGGGGTTAGTTAATAGGTCGTGCATGCTTTTTTACTAAAACAAGTAATACTAAGTTCTAAATGTATTCTAGCAATAAAAAAAACATAGGAAACATAAATGTCCAAAATAGAAGTTGTTAGCATACAGTTAATCAAAAGACACAAAATCCTTATGCCATGCAACCGTACTCCCAACTGCATCCTCGATGAACGACATAAATGATTAAGGCCTTCATAAGTGAGCACGAGGATCTAAAGCTAAAAGAACCCAAACCTTTCAAGCATCCTTTCGGAGGGGAACATTATGCACCAAAGAATTAGAATCTGTGGATGCAATTTTAGCCTCTTTGACAATCGTCTTTTGCCAATTCAGTAATTTGCATCTACGCTCAACATCAAAAATTAGAGGAGAACCTCTTGAGTTCAAATCATTGCAATCACGAACATTAGAGCTACCATTATGCGATGAACGATAAGGTGTCTTTCCATTCACATTATCTCGTGAACCAACACTATGAAAACGTGGAGAGGACATGTTTGTATTTGAATTACCATTTGAAGTCAAACCCTAAGAACAAACACAAGTTAACATGTAAGTAATAACTATCAATAACTCTCCAAAACAATATGTTTGACTATAAATAGTTGCTTGCACTAATTTTTTCATCATCTCCATTTCATTCCTCAATTCTGAATAAGCGCCCTCAAGTGCTTGGAACTTCTTTGCACTACTCATGTGGACACCTATTTTAGATGGGGTAATACCAAATCCCAACCCTCTAACTCTTCCATTTCTCTCGAGTTTGAATGTTTGAGAGAGTGCATCCTCATTAATCGATTGGGATGTCAAAGGGGAGGTTTGAGATGATTTGATATCTTGTATTTTACTCTTGAAAATTAGTAATAAAGAATAAGTTTCAAATAATAGATTAGTCAAAATAATAAAATAAAGTTTGATTAACTGAAATGTCACTTACCACACAATCGGCAATAAACGTAGTCGGTACCTCCCCATTTTTTTGTGTGTGCTTTACACCAAACATCTTCTCTCCTTATAGGCATTTCTGGATTCTCCTTTCTCTAAAAAGAATAAATATTATTTAATTGAAATACACAAACTAAAACATGTAATAATGTATTAATCAATTTATAGAAAGTTACGATTTCATACTCTAGTCGAGCATACCCCTTCCTACTCATTGTATGTGGGGCTTGATTGTTTGCCCTAATATCTTTATACTTTATCCTCTTCATCTGACACGATCATTGACCAACAAGCTATATCTGAATCAAAAGTTGTATTCACTCCGAACGCCCATTAGGGGTCATATAGATCGGTTAACATCTTTATTACTTGAGTTTGTGTAATATTGATGTTAAGGTTGAAGATGAGGATGCTGATACTATGTTGTGTGTCTCCTTACCATTGTCATATAAGGGATTTGTGGATTCCTGCATTAACGGTAAGGATATGGTTACTTTGAAAGAAGTTAAGAATAATCTCAATACTAGAGATCTGCACCGGAAGGCGAGCGGTTTATCTACAGAATCTCAGTCAGCAGGATTGGTTGCAGAAGGAAATAGGGACCAAGGTAAGAGAAACAAGTGTTCTTCTAAAAGGGGCCCAAGACCTGTAGATGTCTGCAGTAACTGCAAGGAAAAGAGGCATTAGAAATGTGAATGTCCCAGGTTGAATAATAGCGAGCAATTTGGGTCTACTGCAGCTATGGCAGAAAATGATGATTTGGACTATGCAATAGTAAACGAAGAAGACAAAGGTATGAAAGATACATGAATTCTTGATTCTGGGGTTTCTTATCGCATGTGTTCGCGTAGATAATAGTTTGCAACGTACGAGAAGATAGAAGGGGCTAATATTTATATTACAAATGGTTCTGTCTTTAAGGTAGTTGGCATGGGTTTCATCATGGTGCAAACTTCGGGTGGTAAGTTTGTACGTTGAACAAGGATAGACATGTTCCTGAAGTAACGAAGAATCTGATATCATTTAGTCGGCTAGATAAGATGGGATACAGCTTCAAAAGTAAAGGTGGAGCAGTAAATGTTTGCATGGGTTCGAATCTAATTCTGAAAAGGGTAAAACAAGGTTCCTTGTACGTCCTCCAAGGTTCTACAATTTTGGGTTTGGGTGTCGATCATCGTACAACAGAGGGTATGGTAGAGACATATCTGAAGGAAGCATGTTGCATGTCTTCCTGTGGGGTGGTTGACAAACAAGTGGAGCAGCAAATTACTCAAGGAAGAAATGAACTAGGCAAGCCACGGTTAGTAGATCAACGCACAAAATTGGGAAGCAAGAAAGGAATCAAAGAAAAGGTACGTATTGTTGGGGAATCCACGGATATGGCCGCTTTATATGTTTGGATTGGCAATGTCGACTGGATTTCCCCAATTGTCGGTTGGGGCTATTTTGAGTGCCTACTGCAGTGGCACATTTGGGTGTCTTGGAGACACATTGTGATGCAGGAGGAGATACTGATACAGGAGGAGATGAGGCCCCAGGCGGCTGCCCCTGAAACACCAGGTGGACGCCTCAAAGGTTGTCAATGGGAGTAGAGCTTCTGGCCTTGAGGCGAGCGCCCCACCACAGCTCAGGCGGATGCCTCAAGGTGGATCCAGCATGGCCTTGGTTACTGACGGTGAGGCAGGCGCTTGAAGATTCCCAGGCGGGCGCCTCGGATTGCGAGCATAAGCATCATAGAGTCTGGACTCCAGGCTGGCGCCTGGCTCTTTCCCAGGCGGGTGCCCCGCGTCCTTTGCTTGTTTTATAATTTCGTTTTTTGTTCCGTTTTTACTGTTTTCTGTACAATAAGTTAGGATTATTTTGGTAATTGGTTTACTCTTTTGTCTTAGGGTTGGGGAGAAGTATTTAAACACTTTTAGGCATGTTTAAACATAGTTTTTAATTGATTAATTCAAGGGTTTATTCTCTTTTCTGGTGGATTCTAGTTCTTTGTATTTTAGGGTTCTTCGCTTGAAGAATTCTTGTGTTTAGTGTGCTAAACACGAATCTATCGTGCTTCCGTGCTGCGTCAGTTGGTATCAGAGCAGGCTTTATCATGTCCTTCATCACTGATTTGTTATGGGGGATCAAGTAACAAGAGCAGAATTCGAGAGGCTAACCACAGCTATGGTTGCGTTGACAACACAGATGGAGACGTTCATGGCTGCTCAACAGGGTCCAAACGCTCATGTTAATCGTAACCGTGGTGGCGAGAGTGACAGGGGTATTGAACAGGGCCGACGCCCTAGGAGGGTCAAAAATAATGATGAAGAGGATTCTAGTTCCAATTTCGATGTTGAAATTGAAAGTGATGATGAATCGGAGCAGGGTGGTAATCGACATCGCCAAGATTATAGGATTAAGGCTAATATTCCCTTATTCTATGGAACCATGGGAATTGAAGATTTTCTTGATTGGTAGAATGACGTTGATCGTTTCTTCGAGGTTATGGAGGTGCCTACGAATAAGCAGGTAAAGATGGTGTCGATCAGATAGAAGAGTACTACTGTGGTTTGGTGGGAGAAACTTGTTGCTCAGAGGCGACGACAAGGGAAGGGGCCAATCAAAACCTGGAGGCGTATGAAACAGTTGATTTCGGAACGATTTTTATCGGTAGATTATGAGCAGACTTTGTATAAATTGTATCTCAATTGTGTGCAGGGTAAAAGAACAGTTGATGAGTACACTACTGAATTTCAGAGATATACTGCGCGGGTTAGAGTTGAGGAGACCGAGGATCAGAAGATTGCCCGTTACATTAATGGGTTGAAGGGTTCGATACAAGAAAAGATGGGTTTGCATCAGGTGTGGACTTTGACGGATGCTACCACTCTGGCGTTAAAGGCTGAGCTTATGGAGAAGTTAAGCGCGAAAAACTTTACCCCTTTTCACAGATTTCCACAGCAAGGTACTTCTGAAGCAGTAGTTGATAAAGACCCAGTTCCGCAAGCCAAGAATACAACCAATGCTAGTAGTAGTGCAGTGAACAAGGCTCCGGCACAGAAAGCAGCAAATCCGTATGCCAAGCCAATAGGGGACAAGTGTTATCGTTGTCAAGGATTGGCCACAGATCGAATGTTTGCCCCACTCAGAGAACTGCTGCAGTTTTGCATGAGTACGAAGAGGAGGAGCCCGAGGTCAATGAGTATGAAGGTGTTGAGTTTGCGGAAGAGGAGTCCGGTGAGAGGGTTGGGTGCGTGCTTCAACAGATGTTACTTTCTTCCAAGGACGAGGGCCAACGAAAGAATCTGCTGCGAGCACACTGTTCTGTTAAGAACAAGGTATGTAATTTGATTATTGATAATGGGTGTACTGAAAATCTTGTTTCGAAGAAATTGGTTGAATTTCTAGGTTTAACCACTGAACCTCATGATAGCCCTTATAGTTTGGGATGGGTGAATAAAGGTTCAGAACTCTGAGTAACACGAACTTGTAGGGTCCCTATTTCCATTGGCAAACATTATAGGGAGGAGGTCGTTTGTGATGTTCTGAGTATGGACGTGTGTCATATACTGCTTGTTCGTCCTTGGCAGTTTGACCATGTTATTACTTAACGGGGTAAGGATAATGTATTGATGTTCACTTGGAATAATCATAAATTTGCTATAGCTCCTGTATTGCGTTTTGAGAAACAGGTGGAGAAGGAGAAGTCGGTCGTGATGCTCATACAGAATGAGAAAGAGCTGACATCATCTATTGAAGAGGCCGAGTACTTTTGTCCGATAGTGGTTAAAGGGTTGTTGGTTTCTGTTAGTGTGGAGATCGGGATGCCACGGGATATTGCAGAACTTCTATCAGGTTTTCAGGAGTTACTTGGTGACGAATTGCGTAACGAACTCCCTCCTATGAGGGACATTCAGCATCAAATTCACTTGATTCCAGGAGCTAGCCTGCCAAACCTCCCACATTATCGTATGAGCCATAAGGAGAACGAAATACTGAGAGAGCAGATTGAAGATTTGCTGCGGAAGGGGTTTATCAGGGAGAGTATGAGTCCATGGGCAGTGCCTATCCTTCTTGTGCCAAAGAAAGGGAATCAGTGGCGTATGTGTGTTGATAGCAGGGCCATAAACAAGATCACCATCAAGTACAAATTTTCTATCCCTCGTCTAGAGGACATGCTTGATGAGTTATCTGGGTCTAAAGTGTTTACGAAGTTGGATTTGCGCAGTGGGTATCATCAGATTCGGATCAGACCTGGGGATGAGTGGAAGACAGCTTTTAAAAGCAAGGATGGTCTTTACGAGTGGCTAGTCATGCCATTTGGGTTGTCTAATGCCCCTAGTATATTCATGAGGTTGATTGACCAGGTATTCCGACCTTTTATTGGATCCTTTGTAGTAGTTTACTTTGATGATATCCTGATTTATAGTAAAGATAAAACTGCGCATTCGGAACACCTTAGTCAAGTGTTGCAGGTGTTGAAAGATAATCAATTGTATATCAATCTTAAGAAGTGTATATTCTGCACCAACAAGTTGCTTTTCCTGGGGTTTGTTGTTGGTGAGGATGGGATTCAAGTTGATGAGGAGAAGGTGAAGGCGATAAGGGATTGGCCGGTTCCACAATCAGTCACGGAGGTGCGTAGTTTCCATGGCTTGGCTACCTTTTACAGGAGGTTTGTGCGCGATTTCAGCACTATTACTGCACCTATTACCGAGTGCCTGCAGAAGGGGAAGTTTCAGTGGGGCTTGGAGCAAGATCAGAGTTTTGCCTTCATCAAGGAGAAGCTTTGCACCGCACCAGTTCTTGCCCTACCAGATTTTGACAAAATATTTCAGGTGGAGTGTGATGCTAGTGGCATGGGAATTAGGGCTGTTCTCTCACAAGAAAAGCGCCCGGTGGCTTTCTTCAGTGAGAAGTTGAGTGAGACTCGTCAGAAGTGGAGTACTTATGATCAGGAATTTTATGCAGTTTATCGGGCCTTAAGACAGTGGGAGCATTATCTAGCTCAAAGGGAGTTTGTCCTGTTTTCTGATCATCTTTCCTTGAAGGTCTTGCATAGTCAGAAGGTGATAAACAAGATGCATGCTTTGAGCAGGAGGGCTTCTTTGTTGATTACTTTATCGCAGGAGATCATGGGTTTTGACTTGCTAAAAGACTTGTACGAGGAGGATGCAGATTTTATAGATATATGGTCGAAGTGTGTGGGCAAGCACCCTAGCACAAATTTTCATGTCCGAGATGGTTTTCTGTTTAAGGGGGATCGGTTGTGCATTCATATTTCTTCCCTGCGGGAGAAACTGATTCGTGACTTACACGGTGGGGGCCTTAGTGGACATCTGGGACGAGACAAGACTATCGCAAGTCTGGAGGAGCGTTATTTCTGGCCTCACCTGAGGAAGGACGCGAGCTCGATTGTTCGGAGGTGTTATGTTTGTTAGGTTTCTAAAGGTCAGTCTCAAAATACTGGTCTTTACTTACCTCTACCTGTTCCTGATGATATTTGGCTAGATTTGTCCATGGATTTTGTTTTGGGCTTACCTCAGACACAGCGGAGCGTGGATTCTGTATTTGTTGTGGTTGATCGGTTCTCCAAGATGTCCCATTTTATTGCTTGCAAGAAGACGGCGGATGCCTCCAATATTGCGAAGTTATTTTTCAGGGACATTGTGCGACTGCATGAAGTTCCTAGGTCCATCACTTCGGACAGGGACACCAAGTTTCTGAGCCACTTCTGGATTACTCTATGGCGTATGTTTGGCACTTCACTGAATAGGAGTTCTACAACACATCCGCAGACAGATGGACAGACGGAGGTCACTAACCGAACTTTGGGTAACATGATTAGAAGCATTTATGGGGACAAGCCGAAGCAGTGGGATTTAGCATTGCCACAAGTGGAGTTTGCTTATAACTGTGCAGTTCATTCAGCGACAGGAAAGTCACCTTTTTCCTTGGTTTACACATCTGTCCCTAGGCATGTAGTTGATTTGGTGTCATTACCTAGCGATCGTGGGGTGAGTCAAGATGCTAAGAATATGGCTAAGGAAGTGCAAGCTGTCAAGGAGGTGATCAACGCTAAGCTAGAAGCTACGGGGTTGAAGAATAAGGCGGCTGCTGACAAAAAGAAGCGGGTAAAAGTTTTTGTAGTTGGGGATGAGGTTATGGTGTTCTTGCAGAAGGAGCGTTTTCCTATTGGTACTTATAAGAAGTTGCAGCTCCGCAAGTATGGACCTTTCAAAGTGACCCTAAAGATTAATGATAATGCGTATGTGGTGGCCCTCCCCGATGATTTGAACATTTCTAATACGTTCAATGTTGCCGATATTTATGAGTACCACGCGGATGGAACTCGGGGTCGAGTTTTTTTGAGGTGGACGAGACTGATGCAGGAGGAGATACTGATACATGAGGAGATGAGGCCCCAGGCGGCCGCCCCATGAAACACCAGGCGGATGCCTCAAAGGTTGTCAACAGGAGTGGAGCTTCTGGCCTTGAGGCGGGCGCCTCACCACAGCTCAGGCGGACACCTCAAGGTGGATCCAGCATGGCCTTGGTTACTGACGGTGAGGCGGGCGCTTGAAGATTCCCAGGCGGGCGCCTCGGATTGCGAGCATAAGCATCATAGAGTCTGGACTCCAGGCGGGCGCCTGGCTCATTCCCAGGCGGGCGCCCCGTGTCGTTTGCTTGTTTCCTAATTTCGTTTTTTGTTCCGTTTTTATTGTTTTCTGAACAATAAGTTAGGGTTATTTTGGTAATTGGTTTACTCTTTTGTCTTAGGGTTGGGGATAAGTATTTAAACACTTTTAGGCATGTTTAAACACAGTTTTTGATTGATTAATTCAAGGGTTTATTCTCTTTTCTGGTGGATTCCAGTTCTTTGTGTTTTAGGGTTCTTCGCTTGAAGAATTCTTGTGTTTAGTGCGCTAAACACGAATCTATCGTGCTTCCATGTTGCGTCACAATGGAGTGCTCGGCGCAACACAGTTTGGATCTCCAAGGGGATACATATGGGTATCTGGTAGGCACGTTTGTCTACTTGTTGAATGGGTTTGATCAACTGTTACAACAAGTGTTTTGATGTTCGGCGTAACACATTTGGGTATCTAGGAAAACACAAATTTGGTTGTCCGGAGGACAAGGTTAGTGTTTGGCATAACACATCTGAGGCAAGGGGGAGTTCAAGTTTTGTGAGTCGGAGGTTAGATCGCGCCTAATCTCTGGACAAAGAGGGTGATCGCGCCCTCCAAGGGAACGATCGTGCTCTCAGGCGGATTGGGACTGGATCCAGCGAATTTTATGCAGGGTTTGTGAAACCTTACAGGGTTAGGGGAGTAGACATATAAATACACCATATTCCCTAACATTTTTGTAACCTCTAATGTGATAGACATATCAATAATTCTAGGGTTCTTTTGGTTCTTTATTTCTCTATATTCAGGATTTGCACAGTTGTGAATTCTTGTGATCAAGACTTTCGTGCATCTGATTAGAGATTGTATTTGGTGATTGCCAATTGATAATAATATTCTTGCCCTCTTTCCGTTTACGTAGCCAAGTTGGTGAACCACGTATATCGCTGTGTTGTGTGATTGATTATTGTTTGTTTTCTATTTTATATATAGACTCTGTTACAATAAAATTAAATTAAATTTAAATTATTGCTCGGAGTTCTTTCCTATATAATTAAAGAGTAACTCTTATGAAAAAACGAGTTTTTCCAAACACATCGGAAAAATTAGTTTTAAAAAGGCACGGTGGCATTTTCATAATTAATTGGAACTTCATTTAAAACTTGTGGTGACATTTTTGTAATTAACGACACTTTTTCAAAAACAATAATAGTGTTTTTGTTCCAGGTTTAGTGTAAAATTGTATCGGTTGATATTTTTCTATCGCAAGTGTTATTGTTAAATAGCGCTTTAAAAAAGTGTCATGTGGGGTGATAAAAAAATACCAGTTTTAGTTATAAAAAGTGTCAGAGGTATTAATAAGTTTCGATTATTTACGATAATACCACCGCGTCATTTTAAAAAAAAAAACTTTCAGTTATTTACAAAAATGTCACCGTACGTTTTTTTAAAAATGCCACAGCAAGTTTTTAAAAACCAATTTTTCCAACTTACTTGGAAAAACTGATTTTCCTAAAATTTTGACATAAAAAAAAGTGTGACATAAAGTAATAAATAATACTCCCACTATTTTAAAAAATATGCACCCTCTATCTCTAAAATACAGTTTCATGTTTAAATCACGGATGCAGTGCAGCAAAGATCTTGAGCCTATGTAAAAATTAGGAACAAAAAAAGTTACATTAGCATACTCCTTAAAATGTGGATAAGCCTATAAAAAAAAAAAAAAAAAAAAAAAAAAAAAAAAAACACATCTACTGAGACCTAATGTTAAGAAGCAAAGATCTTGTCTTAATCAAGTTTCTAAACAAGCAATCCAAACCATTCTCAATATTTTCCATATAAGCCTCCATTTCCTCCAAGCAATCCAAACCATTCTCAATTTGACACTTCTGTCCTTCATCACTTGAACCATTTCTGCATAGATTGAGCAATGCAGTCTCTAGATTTTCCAAGTTGTTTACTTTCCCTTGTACTACTTCACAAGAAACTCTTCCTCTATGCATCATTTTTGAAACATGTGTCCATCTAGATGGCTTTGGCTTTACAGAGAAGAATGAGAATAGGGTTCCGAAGGTCAAAATAGTCATTTCACTAACTTCCGTTAGTACCCTAATGACCGCTAAATGGTGGTGATCGAGATCGACTACCATAGAGGAGCCACCAACTACATTATTCACTTGCTTTAAATTTGAAACCAATTTCTTGGCATCTTTTGTAATTTTCTTTCTAAAAGAAGTGAATCTGACAATGCTGCTTTCAATGCTCGAATCCCCCTTTCTTCTTCGTAAAGCACATTGAAGATCTCTAACACACTCTTTCATTTGTGACACCATTTCCTTTGAAATATCACAAATATCCAAAACTGTAATGGATACATCCAACAACCAATCGACCCATTTCTCATTTTTATAATGAGAGAGGGCTTGTTGGGTCATTGACAGATTGAGCATATTCACCACACATTTGTACACCACTCCCAACCTCGATAGGGTTTCAGTGTGATCAAGAGGCATAGACGACGCTTCCAATGTCTTGAGCCTCTTGAGCTCCGACTCGATACGAAGAATGTTGGGATATGATCTGCAAGGTAAGCTAATTGATCTCATTCCGTACCTACTAGTATTTGGTTTTGGAGAAATAGACATTTCTTTGTACTTTCCAAAAGAACTCCCAAGTGTTTGTGATGGTAAACAACATTTGCTCTATGCTTAATTATTTATAGAGAGTAGTTTAGGGTTCAATAATAGAGTGTCACATATTGAGGCAACGACTAATATTCCAATCATTTGACATGATTTTTTAGTACCAAATATTGTGGGCTAAGGAAATGAGGTGTCCTTGCTATTATGGGCAAGGTGTAAAAGTTTCCCTAAAGGCCTCCCCTTTTATGTGCTACATTTGCCACATTATGCCTTGTTTGGTTTCTAAAATAATGCAAGTTTGATCCCTTTATACGTGGCTTTTGAGGACTTTGCCATTTCAAAAAACAATTATTTTTAAATGTAGGGGTGAGATCTAGATCAAGATATTTAGATCAAGATTTGTTTAGACAAACAAATCCTACAAAGTTGGTAACTTTATATGAAAAAGAGGTGTGATGAGGATGGGTGGTAGTGAAGATGTGTGTGCCAATGACTTTCCACCTCTTGGGGAACATAACTTAGAATATAGTAGGCGCACAACAATTGTTATGTTCGAGCTCAGGGCACAATAATTAAGAAAAAAGTGAAAAAGGTAAAAAATATGATGTCGTATGATAGATAATTGGGTTGAATAGAGAAAGTGGAATAAATAGATAATTATTGTTAATATAACTAGTGACTCTCATTTTCATTTTTAAAAAGTTGAACCTTTAAATGGAACGATTATTTTGAGAAATAAGTGAAATGAGATAATGAGATGGAGAGAGTAAGTCATGCTCATGATTGGGGTATACTTATTTTCGTTTCTTTATTTTAACAAGGTTACTGTAGTCGTGAATTAGCTGAAGCTGAGTACACATTATATTTGGTCATATCAAATTTAGAATTCATTGATATAGTATTTCGTCCGTCTCAGAATAAGATTTTTATTTTTCTTTTTGTTATGTTGCAAAGTAAAATTATTATTTGTTTTATTGCTTAGACAAAGGGTGAGTTGCGTTCAATTATATGTGTTAATACATGGTTGCTTAAAATATACGTTTCAATTGATTTCCATGCAGGATTGCAACATTGCAACCTTTAGGTTAATTTCCATGCAGGATTGACACATTGCAACCTTTAGGTTAGCCTTTGGGGAATTCTTAACAGATTACTCTTACAAAGAGTTGTGATGATCTATTATCTTTTCTTAGAGTCCGTTTGAATACATTGATTTTGAATTCAATAAATATTTAAATTCTATAGAATTTAAATAACTTAGAATTTGCTTTCAAAATCATAGCATTTTCATTGTTTGGATAATGTGTGGAATTCAATTGTAATTATACATTACTCCCTTCGTCCCGCCCGAAAAGCCACAAATTTCCATTTTGGGCGTCCCATTTAAAAAGGCACTTTCCCAAAAAGGAAAGTTTTTATTACTATTCCACACACTCATTCTCTCTCCTACTTTACTTTTACACTCATAACATTCTCTCTCCTAACTATTCATCCCACTAATTCTCTCTCCTATTTAATTTTTCATACTCACAACATTTAAACTTTTTCTCTTTCCTACATCACTTTTCTTAATTTGCGTACGAGGTCCATTTTATGGCTTTTCGGACGGGACGGGGGGAGTATACATAAAATAAAAGTTCAATAATAAGTCAAATATCTAGTTTAGTCTAGTGATATATAGTTTTTAGTTATTATAATTAACAAGGGTTCAAACCTTGCTAACAACAAAAGTATAAAAATTTTATATTTTTTAAAATAAATAGTATATAGTGGTGGTGGTTAACGGCGCCGGTAGGTGGCCTCCGACGGAGGTTGTTGGAGGCGGTGATTTCCGGAAGCGGCAGTGGTGGCGGAGAGTGGCCGGAGGCGGCGGCGGCTATTTTCGGCTATGGCGGCCGGCGGTGGGCAGTTTCCGGCGGAGGCGGCGGTGGGCGGTTTCCGGCGGTGGCGGCGGTGGGCAGTTTCCGGCGGAGGCGACAGTGGCCGGCGGTAGGCGATTTCCGGCGGTGGCGTCGGCGGCCGGCTGTGGCGGCGGTGGTCGGCAGTTTTCGGCGGCGGCGGGAGGTGGCACAAATGGTGGTGATTGAAAGTTGTTGTGATGGTGGTAAAAATAATGTGAGTTGTTATTAATTGAACAAAATTTAGAATTTAAAATATTAGGAATTAAGATGAAATTAGTTTTGTGAAATTGAGTGATTTAGAATTCCAACACAATTCCAATTTCAAATTTTAGTTATGTTTCCAAACAATGTAATTGATTTTGGAGGCCTCAATTCCAATTCCAAGCTATAGAATTGGGGTATCCAAACATACCCTTACAAAAGTGCTTGATATTTGTACTTCATTTTGAGCATGACCGATGAGCAAATTTTAAATTTTTTTGATCATTTATTTTAGGACAGAAGGAGTACATTTGGGAAATTCTTGGCAGATTACTCTTACAAAGAATTGTGATGATCTATTATATCCACATACGTGTATTTGAAAATTAAATCAAAACTTTCTTTTTTTTTCCCCTAAAAACATTAAAATAAAATATCTTAAGATCTATAGAAAAAAAAACTGAAACGACCATTGTGTTCGTATCGTCAATTCGAATCAAACTAGTAGCATCACATATAATCTGAAGCAAATTTGAGAAGTTCACAATTGTTAAAAGTTTACAGTTGTTTTAGATAAGTTCACATTTATTTTTTACATTTGTTCCAATAACAATTAAGAAAAGTTCACAGTTGTTTTAGCTATATTCATAATTTCTGCATGAAAATAACTATTATTTAATTAATTCACAGATTTTTTTGGTTAAGTTCATAGTTGTTTTAGTTAAGTTCACAGTTATTTTTAGTCTTTTATAGCATTTATTTTTTCAATTTTATGAGATTATTTAACATATTTGTTAAGTTCACTGTTGTTTTTTGTTAAGTTCACAGTTATTTTAGTCCTTTATGGCTTCTGTTTTTTGCAATTTTATGAGATTATTTGACATATTTGTTATGTTTACAGTTGTTTTTACTGAAGTTCACTGTTGTTTTTTATAAAGTTCACAGTTGTTTTAGTCCTTTATGACCTCTATTTTTGTAATTTTATGAGATTATTTGACATATTTTTATGTTCATAGTTGTTTTTACTTAAGTTAACTGTTGTTTTTTGTCTTGTATTTCTATATTTTTGCACTTATATATGTTTATTTGACATACTTATTAAGTTCACAGTTGTTTAGAATTAAGTTCACAATTGTTTTTAGTATTTTATGGCCTTTATTTTTTTGCAATTTTATGAGATTATTTGACATATTTAATAATTTAAAGTTGATTTTAGTTAAGTTCACAATTTTTTTTAGTCTTTTATGGTCTATATTTTTGCTACTTTATGAAATTATTTGACATATTTGATAAGTTCACAATTGTTTTTAATTAAGTTCATAGTTGTTTTATTTGACATATTTGATAAGTTCACATTTGTTTTGAGTTCACAATTGTTTTTAGTTAAGTTTACTGTTGTTTTTAGTGTTTTATGGTCAATTGATCACAAAACTTCACCATTACAACCACAAATCACTTAAATAGTGCAAGCAACTAATAACCTCCAACACAACAAACACTATACTACCAATACAGACAATGTCATTATAACATAAGCTCATTACCATTTTCGTCATTTTCCATCCACCCTTACACAATACATTTTTCAACATTCACCATTGTCACCTACATTCCCCAATATCTACGGCCGGAGAAGGAAGCTACCACTGGAGCTGGTCTTATCCCAATTACAGTGCCTTTGAAATTGATCGTAGCAGTGGAGAAGCGGAAGCATAACCGGATAGACTCACACACATATTAGCTTTAAAAGTGTACACTTTTAAAGCTAGTCTTATCCCAATTACAGTTTTAAGGCACACTCTAAAAAATCCTCATTTGCAAGCAGCACCCCACACCACACCTATTCTCACACACACACACACAAAATGAAGACAAAGCCACCCTTGATTTCTTCATCATTCAAAACCAGACCCATAAATTTCTCACTTCCTTTCCTCTTCTTCCATCCCCATCTTCATCTTCTTCCCCAAATTCCACTTCCCCTAACCCTAACTTAATTCAATTCACACAAACGAAGCCTGCAAATTGTGCAAATGAGGTGTAAGAAGCATTTTACCCATCTTAGTAGCTTCGTCGGCGTCTTTGCTTCTTGTCTCCGTGAACGCCTCTTCTCCTTAATCGCGGCCCAGGCCAAAGCTTCTCAAACGCATGCTCAATCCATATACCATCACCGGAAATCGAACGCCAATAATAATAATCAACTGCCTCTTCTCCTTAATCGGAAGGTACACTTTTAAAGCTAGTATGTTCGGTTATGCTTCCGGTATTCCCAAAGGCGATGATGGCGTCGTATGAAATATGATTTGCGGCGGTTGCACATTTCTACCCGTAGTATGGGAAAGGGAGATCACCAAAGTTGTAAAGGGAAGGGTCGTCGGAGGGGAGGGAAGAGTCAACGGAAGGGGTGGTAGAGAGAGAAAGTGAGAGAAGAGAGAGAGAGAGAGAGAGAGAGAGAGAGAGAGAGAGAGAGAGAGAGAGGATAGTTTTATATTTTTGGGTAAGGGAGGAATAAGTGGAATTTTGATTATGATATCGAATTAGTTGGTTAAATTTCAAAATTTTTGTCTTAATTGATTAGTTTTTGACTTGGGGTGAAGGACTCAGCGATAATTTTCCCATTTAAGAAATGAACAAAAATCAGTTAGGACATTTACAAGAAAAAAGCTCAATAGTCACATTGAAAATTGACCTAAAATTTAGTAAACAAAATACTCCTTCCGTCCCACCAAAATAGATACTTTTAGTCAAAAGGGTGTAACTTTGACCAAGGGTTTATATAGAAAATAATGATCCTAATAAAAATCTAAAAATCATTATTGAAAGTATTATCAATCGTGATACAATAATAATTTTTAAATTTTTATTAGGATCATTATTTTTTATATAAACCTTTGGTCAAAGTTACACCCTTTTGACTAAAAGTATCTATTTTGGTGGGACGGAGGGAGTATAGTTTTTGCCATTTAATAAAAAAAATCCCAAAGTATACAAAGAGATATTAGCAAAGATACAGACAGATATGTAACCCTATTTTTGTTTTATTTTTTGTATTTTTTAATTAGTATGGATATGGTAGTTGAAAAATTAAATATACACGACGACATGTTCCCGCAAATAAAAAAATTAACAAAATAATTATAAAAAATTAAATTTCAAACTGCTGTGAAATTTTAGAAAACTACATTTATATTATTCAGGAAAAAATGCACCAAAAGTAACCCAACAATCGGGGGTTATGTGGATTTGCCACCTAAATTTTTTTGGTTGCATAAATAATAGCTCAACAAATTTTTGTTGCATTCAACGTACATGGGGCTAAAGACATCTATTTTTCCAGTTAAATGTGCATGTAACGTGCATATTATCCACAAAATTTTGTCAAAGTTCTACTCGATTGTGACGCAGCATGGAAACGATAGATTCGTGTTTAGCGCACTAAACACAAGAGTTCTCAAGCGAAGAACCCTAAGAACACAATAACTGAAATCCACCATGAATTAAGAGAAAACTCTTTGAAATAATATATCAAAAACTAAGTTTAACAAAGCCCTAAAAGATGTTTAAATACTCTCTCAAAACCCTAACACAAACCCTAAAACGAAATAGCAAACCAAAGACTAAAGTACCCCTAACTTATTGTTCAAAATTCAGTAAAAACGGAATTAAAACGAAATTAGGAAACAGGCAAAACATCGCGAGGCGGGCGCCTGGGGCTTGGCCAGGCGGGCGCCTGGGAGGCAGAAAACCACCCTCATTGAAACAAGCTGAGGCGGACGCCAAGGCAGAAACCATGCGGCCGTCGGGACTCCAGAAACCTAGGTGGGACGTTGATGTTGCTGCTTGCAGTGAGGGCTCGCCTGGGTTTGGTTGAGACTGCCGCTTGACCTTCAATTCCTCCTACATCAGATTGACTTAAAAAAATTAAAAGTTAGGACTATGTTTTCGTAATGAAGGGAGTAACAAAGCTAAAAACCCTCTTATGCAGTTTAGTTTGAAGACAATATTAGTGAAAAGTACAGCTAAGTTAAGTAGTACTTTGCTTAACCTAAGATACACTCACTAAATATCAGTGTTCTAAAAATCGGGCTAGGCGGCCGCCTAGGCGGGGCCTAGGCGCTAGGCGGGGCCCAGGCGCCGCGACTTTTCTCTAGGCGGTCAATTAGGCGTTAGGCGGTCTAGGCGGTCCTAGGCGATCCTAGGCATTCTAGGCGATCTAGGCGGACCAGGCGGTCTGGGCGGATTTAGGCTGGCCTAGGCGGATTTAGGCGGGCCTAGACGGTCTAAGTAATATTTTTTTTATTTTTTAAAATTTTTTTTTAATTTTTTTTAATTTTTATTAATTTTTTTTAATTTTTTTTAATTTTTTTTAATTTTTTTAATTTTTTTTTAATTTTTTTTTACCCTTAAATGACGTCGTTTTATAAGGATTGAAAATGAAAACAAATAACACATGGTTGAATTTGACTTAACCTTAGTTTATGTTGTGGATGATGGAATATATTTATAATTTTCATATGCTCTATAACCTTGTGTCAAAATTCTCGGCCCTGCCTATGGAATATATATTTGAATTTGTCACTATGTATTATGTATGGACAGAAACTATGGAATATATATAAAAATGTGTGTAAATTCGCGGCCCGCCTAGGCCCCGCCTCGGCCCCGCCTAGGCGCTCTAGGCGCTAGGCCCGGCCTCGCCGCCTAGGAGCCGCCTAGCAATTTTTAGAACCTTGCTAAATATATAGATATTGTAGCACTAACTACAAACAATTAGAGATGAAAGTGGATTTTGTAATATACTTCTTAATAAATGTCTTAAGTTACTAAAGGAGGACATTTTGAAAGTGTCTTTGGTGTATATTAAACTCCTAACCTTATATATAGAAATTGTTATCGGATGTCGCTTGAGATAGAGTTCTTTGGATAGAGTTCTTTGGCGATTTTGTAATATACATATGTTAAATTAGGTCAAAAAGATTATTTAATATAATTATTTTTAATTATTTCACCAAATGTGTACTTGCTCCTACATATCATCCATCCATTTATATATATATATATATACTCCCTCCGTCCCATTACAAACCACAAACTTTCCTTTTTGGTCGTCCCATTACAAACCACAAACTTCCTAAAATGGAAAGGAATCTTTACTATTCCCTCCACTCATTCTCTCTCCTACATTATTTTAATACTCACAACACCATTATAATTCACTATTTTCTCCACTATAATTCACTTTTCCTTAATTCCCGTATCTACAGTAAAATTCCCATTACTAATGGGACGGAGGGAGTATATATATATATATATATATATATATAGAGAGAGAGAGAGAGAGAGAGAGAAAGAAAGAGAGAGATAGAGAGAGAGAGAGAGAGATTAAGATTGTATTTAATTAGTTCACCAAATGTGTACTTACTCCTACATATCATCCATCTTGATGACGCCAAGCTTTTCAGGGTTAAAAGCGGTTCAAGGATATTTGGCAGGATATTTTTAGTGGTTTGATGTACCTAGAACACAACACAAATGAAGCACCGTTAAGGTCAAAGTTGGATGTTAATCCAACTCAGGCCCTCGGGTGTGAGAGTAAGATTACTGAGTAAATAAGGCTTGGAATACCTTGAGTGTGTGAAAGTGTTTAGGGTTTGAGAGTAAATATGGCTTACTTAATATATTTGGAACTTACCTTGCCCAAGGGGACAAAGGTCTTCTATTTATAGGCAATGGAGAGGTGCTTGTTGATGTAAGCAATGAGATCAGCCCTAGAGGACACTTTGGTATTTGACCACCTACACGTGTCCGCAGCTAATTGGCCCTGTCAGGGAGGGAACATTGACTGCAGAGGGGGCATGGCTGAAAGGGACATGAGCCGTGTATATGGCTTGGCGCATTAAATGAAATAGTAGGCGCCTGACTGAGCCGCATTAAATGCGTGATGGGGGAGCCGACAACTTGCATGTCAGAGCCAGTAAGCTAACTTGCTCAGTAAGGCTTGACATTAACCGGGAGGCAGGAGAGATAACCGGGAGGCAGGTATGAGCCCGCGGTCAACATCTTGGGCGCGGTCAAAGGTATTTGACGCGGGCATGGATGGAGCGGTCATACCTACTGCGGGCACCAATCCAGCGGTCAGGATCCCTCCGGTCTTTGAGAAGGATGATGCGGGGAGAGACGCGGTCATGACCTCAAGGGCCTATCTGTCCGCGGTCTTCCCCTCAGCGGTCTAGGAAATGCCACGTCACCGGTTCCTTAGACCAGACCGAGCGTGGGCCCGGTCCAGCAGGTACAGGCTCATCAATGGCCCCTAGCTCCAAGTGTGATTATTTATGGTCTGAGTGAGGAGCTACTAGTTAAGCTAGGTTGGATCAGACCGCTACTTTGGCGAGCACCAGTGTTAGCATTTTTCGTTGGCTGTTGCTTTGCCTCCTGAGCTTATAGGCACGTTCGGGAAGCACAGATGGGAGACACGTGGCCCCTTGCATGCTATTGTAAGTGCTCCAATTTGAGCTTGTTAGAATTTTCGTTAGAAAATTAACGAAAGTTATAACATTTCTAACAATTCCTAACTATCCTAACATTTCTAACAAAGTGAGGGTAAAATGGGCATTGTTATTTAAGGTTAAACCTCAAAAAGAATCTTAAAAAGCAAAACAAAAGAAGAAAACCAAAAATGGCAATGGCTGGAAACAAAAGCTGGCCGTTAATTTGAATTTTGAAAAGATTATTCTTCTTGTCCAAAGTCAAGCCGCATTTAATGAACAAAGGCACGCCGCTCGGATCCATCCGCGCGGATGAGTTTGCTATTTTCAGAGGGCTATAAATTGAGCCCTCCAAATACAAAAATAAGGAGGAAGAACACAATTGCACCGAACCTCTGGCGAAATATAGAGAGAAAACAAAGGAGAATTCACAAGAATTGTCACCTTTTTCTCTCCAATCTTTCCCAACTCATACTCATCCACTCACTCTCATATTAAAGCCCTAAACACTCATACACTCAAGCCAAACACTCAAGAACACAAGGAAGATTGGTAAACCCTCCTCTTCCTAACCCTAAATCTCATCCATGCATGCATCTTCAAACTACAAAATGTAGTTCTTCCATCTTCTTTCTCTAGATCTAAGAAGATCACCATGGAAGACCATCTCCATGGATGATCTTCTACAAAGATCAACATTATTTTCAAAGCTTTTCTTGCTTACTTGCAAAAATGCACTTTCAAAACCCTAAAAAACCATTTTCAAGCACTAAATCTTGATTTCAAAGGGTAAAATCCCCTCCCCACGCAAATGAAATGCTTAGTCCTAATGTACCCCAAGGGTGGTTTGGTATAGTTGATTCACCACTTAAATGTCTAGTGATCACTAACCAAAACCTAGGGAAATGGGGACAAGCATGGATGCAAAACCCCTTAAAATCATATTTTCTTTCTTGAGAAGTTGCTGTCCAGTAGCAATTTTCTCAGACCTCAGTCCATGGTCTTAATTTTTGGACACAGATGAACTTGGAGTTTGGTGTTGACTACAAAACACTTTTTGTAGCCAACATCCAGAGATTTCCAGACATATTTTTACTTTATTTTTTGGGTGAGTAAAACTCCTCTTTTCAAATTTTCTTTCAGAGGCTAGTTCATCAGCTTCTGGGAATCCAGATCTCATATCTGAGGTTTCCAGAAGGTTTTGACCCCTCAAATCTTCTCCAAAATGGAAAATTCCTTCGCACAAACTTTATTTAAGGTGTCTAGAACAACTTTCATTCTCTGAGTTTATCCAGATTATGAAGTTTTAAGACCCTTGAATCCCTTTCAAAATCAAAGGTCCACTGCCTTTTTCATTCTGGCAGAAATGGCTCTCAACTTCAAAAGGTCTTTTGAGTACCAAATCTCAATCCAAAAATCTTCCAAAAAATCATGGGATCAGTTTAAAGTCTTAAAAAGATATCCCAATTTTTACTTTTCTGAGTTTCAACTTATTTTGGCCAAAACACACACACATACACACACACAAATGATTTTCAGCTTGGAAGACTCGTTTTACGAGGCGCGTCGGGTGCACACTAACGTCCTTCCCGACGCGTAACATGACCTCCGAACCTAAATCTCTGATCTCGGGCTTTTTCAAAGTTTTGGCCTTCAAAATTAAAATGGCGTGGCGACTCCGTTTTTCCGGTTTTATTTGGTTTTTCAAAGAAACGCAAAATCGAATTTTTCCCGCGAAAAGGCAACACATCATCACAAAGTGGCGACTCCGCTGGGACTAAGCTTTTTAATAAAAAATGGTATTCGGTATATTGGTGGAAACCACTAAATTTCCCGTTATCGCCTCCTAACACGAGTCGGGATAAATTGTGGTCTAACAATCCCACGTACCGGTATCACCGTTTTCAAAAAAAAAGCTTTTGAGGGTCAAGCTTCCGTCCCGGCTTTGAAAATCATTTTTTGTGTGTGTGTTGATTTTTGCACGGTTTTCGTGTTGTTTTGGCCGCCTGAGAAAGTCAAAATTTTGACTGCCGGAATAATGTCCCTAACTCGTCGGAATTTTCGTGCTTATGTGCTCATTAAAATTTTCAAAAAAATTCAAAAAAAAGGATTTTCAAAAAAAAGAAAATTTCCAAAAAAAAAAATCATGCATCATATTTTTAAGACACATAAAAAATTTCTATTTTACTCGTAAAAGAATATAGATCGCTTGCACACTACGCGCACGTGACCGTACACCGCACACTACGTCCTTAACCCGGGAAATCCTTGTCGCGGTCCGTTTGGTCTTATTACGCCTCTGATGAGCACAGACTACCCAAACATCCCACGGAGCCTCGTGTCGACTATGCACTTGTCCGTGACACACTTTGTCCGAGACCCGGTTGGTTTTTAGTCCGGTCTCGTGTCATGCCCCGTCCGTGTATAGACCTTTCCTTTCAAGCCTTTGTCGGCATACCGACTCAATATCTTTCGGTCCCTAATCGCCGAAGTTCTCGCCGGTTTTCCGCCGCAGACTTTGACCAAGATATTGACCGGCGCCTTGACTTCGGCTCGACCGGCACAAATTATACACCGACTCCCAAAGATTGACACCGAGTCATCAAGGATTAATGACTATTCCATGCCTAATTACGGCTTAACCGACGACAAGTCAAGATCAATCGTGGACGCTTATCACTCCAAATCATGCCGACTTTTTGTCGAGCCCCTGACATGATCTTGACTTTCGACGTCGCCTTGTCCGTAATTTACATCGAATGCTCGTTATGACTCGATTACCCGCCGTACTTTTAGGATCGTTTTTCTTCGGTCGGTGGGACCCGCTTGCCCTATAGACCCTCGCCCGGGCCGTCCACCCCGGGAGGTCGAAATACAGGTGGAATACGAGGGGCTTATAGACGTAGTGACGGGGCCCACCGATCCAGAATCGTAGTAGTTTGCGAAAAGAAGAGCAATCTTTTCCAACCGATTAGGATAATAAAACATGTTTTAAGTAAACGTGAACAAATAACCGCATGTTGCATGAGCCAAAAGCCCAAACACCTACCCTCCTTCCATTCCTGCACATCCGAACCTTCATGTCCTTTCCCCGCAGCCTCCGCACAAAGCTTGGTTTCTGCACCGGTCACCGTTTGATCAGCTGGGAAGAGTCAAGCGCATCGTCGCCTTCACCGTTTGCTCCGACTCCGGGTTTCGTAATGTCTCGCATCGCCCGGTAATGATGGGGATAACGTCACTCCGCCTCCCGGACCCCTCGACAGAGCAACAAAGGGAATCGCTTAGCGTAACGTATGAGGTTACGACAGAAGCACGCCTAAACAAATTTTACGGAGGCTATTAAGAGTCACTTCTGCCCTGCCGCCACTCTCAATCCGGATGGCACCTTCACCGTGGAAGAAGACGAGGATGCCAACCCCACTCTCGGCCGCCCGATTACACCAGGATGCCGCCACCCACCTCCTATGGTGCCACTACCGTAACCCATGCTCCTCGATTTTCGGGTCACCAGCCTCCCCAACCACGTACCACCGGATCCACGCAGCCCGACGGCACAAATCAAATGGGGCAAAATCAAGCACGGAATGTCTTCTCATGGTTGGGGCTATCTCGGAATGCCACAGCCTAATCGGGATCCCGCCTCGCTCGGAACCGATCAATCCGACCTTCACAAGAATAACCTACAGCTCGGAATGCCGCCACAACTTGGTTCTGGGACCACAATGTGAGCCCCTCCTCGTAACGCATTAGTTCACCGCTCCTCACACAAATCCATTCCTCACTCGTACTTCTATGGGTTACCAAGCCTCCATCCCTAGTCATCCGAATCACCAGACCGCAGCATTCGTGTTACACACCTTCACCACAAGCACCTACGCAATTCAACAATCCGGACAAGCACTCGCACTCAAGCCTACTTACGGGCCCCACTCTGAAATCCAAGTTATCCGGCCACATCGGGCTGCCCCCACCTACTTTGCCGCTGAAAATCAACAAGAAGCCGCAAGGTTCTATCCTTTTGCTCGTGCTCCTACTCATGCTCCCTGTGGTAACTCACCCCCAGACAGTTTTCACCTACGTCCCCTGACCGGCCGTTCCCTCCACCTCGCCCGCTCCAGTGGTAGCTCCTCTCTCTAGCTCACCCACTAGCTTGAATGCCATGGTTCCGCCACAAGACCCTCATCCGGCCCGGTTCATGGAACAACACAAGGAAATGAAAGCGCAGATCGCCGAACCGATCGCCAAGAAGCCCGCTCTTCCGCCTACTGCACCCGACTCCATTGTTCCTCTCCCCACAAATTCGTGATGCCAAATCTGGATCTCTTTGATGGGACCGCATGTCCCAAAACCCATTTGGACACATATACCTTGGCAATGAAAGCCAAAGGATGTACCAATCGCCAGCTGGCCGACTATTTCAGCCTATCCTTGAAGTCCAAAGGCCTTAAAGTGGTTCTTCCGTTTGAAACCCGAAGCCGTGGCTACATGGGACCAGATTACCAATGCCTTCACGTAAAATATAAGGCCAACTTGGAATGGGAAACAAATAGGGTTGACCTACAAACAACAAAGCAAGGCCCCGATGAGAATGTTGGGACTTCTACAAGCGGTGGAATCTCGAAACTCAGTGAAATGGCCATCCCTCCTTCCGAAGAGGAACAACCGGACATCTTCCACCATGCTTGAAACCACATCTCGAGAGCCTCCTCGCCACTTCCCATACTCGACTTCGGGCCATACGGTTAACTCGCAGCCTAAGTTTGAAAAGGCCTACACCGCAACCGGCCGCCGCACTCGCCACGTATATCGGGCTCCTCCCGCAAACACTCGCCTCGCTTCCCGCCAAAGGCAAAGAGACGATTAACTATGCGGGACAGAATGTAATAACACGACTCCTTTTGCTCCCAGAAACCAGCCGAGCCTGCACCGCGGTCATAAATCTCGAAAACTTTGGAATGCCCCCGAATGACATCTTTAGGGACTGTGAAAGAAGGCTTGCTGCGGCCTTTGGAGAATTTCCAACCCGTAAATCCGAATGCTCCCGTGGATACTACAAAGTATTGTGCCTTTCATCAAGCTCACGGACATCCGACCGACACCGCTTCACTCAAAAAGGCAATCCAGGGCTAATAGAGCAAGGAAAGTTGGAAGGCCCCGAGGCCCAACACAAGCCAAAAATCCGCCGCCACTGAACCATAATCGTGAATATGATTGAATGCGGAGAATCTTCACCCGCCCAGAAGATGCCGATGAAGGTCCCCAAATACCCGTGGCCAATCTCGTCGAGGATCCCGAATTCGGATTCCCCTCGCCTCGAGGATATCGAACGAATCAACCCATCTTGGTCTCATGTCGTAGACTCCTTGCAAGAATACGAGGCCCGCTATTTTTCGGGTGAAGGGAAGGCCGATACCGAAGAACTGGGCCGTTCCGCTCGTAACATGAAAGAACTATTTATACAAGATGGTTAGAACAAATAAGAAAGATTGAGCAAGAAAGTTTCCGGCGAGCACCTGTATCGGGCTTATCAAAGAAAGAGGCCGAAGAGCATCTCGGAGCTAGTACACTTCGCAAATTGGCTCTAGGAGAGCCCGAATATGATCCCGAGAACAGTGAAGAATCTAAGAGGAGGATTCCTTCTATATCCTACTCGGTGTCAAATACGTGCCACCCCCTCTCACTCTTCCCCCGCAATTTCGGGAGGAGAAGCCGAATCGCAGCTACCATCACTTCCGGAATGGGAGCATATGACAACTTCGCGGCCGCACGCACCCCTCTTCCCCTAACAGATTTGACCGTGCTCCTCTCACCGAAATCCCGTAGTATGGGAAGAAGATTCCGACGACAAATATGACGATGATGATGACGAGAGTGAAGAGTCAACCGAGGCCCCGATCCGAAACAACTGGAACGATCATGAGCCCACGGGAGCCAGGCACAATGGTTGGTTATCGAAGCAACGATGAAGGACCGCCAGAAATGCGGATCGATACCACTGGAGAGCAGCACTCTACGAGGTGTCACTTGTAAGATGCATTTGTGGCCAATGCCCTGATACTCCCGAGGATGAGGGACAAGAAAGCCCGCGCCCGCATCCATACATATCCGAAATCCTAGAACACAACGTTCCTTATAAGAATCTCGAATGGTGAATGGAGAGGGTTTATTGAAGCACCGGGTCGAAAATGGAGGGTTTCACCACCTAAGATGAAGAATTCGTAAACGTTATCGGATCTTTTCTTCTTTCCCACGAACGGATGGCGTAACAACCGTAAGGGTCACAAATGCCGCTCGAGCGCAGCCGAATGCCTCGCAATCACCGAAAAGGGTTATCGATC
This sequence comes from Adenophora triphylla var. japonica, assembly GCA_022495995.1. NCBI lineage: Eukaryota > Viridiplantae > Streptophyta > Magnoliopsida > Asterales > Campanulaceae > Adenophora > Adenophora triphylla. Next base: position 192,576 of record JAFEMH010000847.1, read on the forward strand.
TCGAACGTCTCCCCAGCGGCCTTCATACCTATGAGTCCACATGACGCCTTTCTAATTGCTACAGGCCCGACAATGGACCCCGGTGCTCCTTATTTGGACACAGCATCTATCGAGCCGCTACCTCAAGCTCCGAAGGGGAACGTTGCCTATCCTTCACCCGTGGCCGCCCTACCCGCAAGACCGAAAGAAAAAGGATATACGATGAGATGGAGGCCGATAGCCACAACTCGCGGGCCATCCAAGGGATGAGATCGAAAAGCCGCCGAGTCCCGACAATAGCGACTCCTGGTGCATGATAACTATGAGCAAGGCCGGCCATGAGAGTGAATCTGAGGACGCCCTAGCTCGCGGGCCATCCAAGGGGCAACAACACAACCCCAAACCCAAAAGCCTCGTGACTTGGGAAGCGCTTATAAGGGCCGCCCAGAAGAAGCCGCATACTCAAGCTCACCGCACCGCCACTAGCTCCGCCGTAACCAATGGCCAATAGCCAAAAGGGCTCCCCATCGACCCGGGCAAAGATGAAGAAATCCAACAAGAAACAACCGAGGAGGAAGTTAACCTCGTTGACCCGATCCGGCAAATTTTCCAAGGGAATCCTAAAGCGTATAGGAAGGCCACGCACCAAGCACCAAAAGAAGATCGCCGCCCCTATGCTAAGACAAACAAACCTGCACTCGAAAAAGAGGATCCCGTGCTCACCCGGGCTTGAAGCAAACACAGCCAACATTTCCCTCTCGGTCTCTACTCACTTCGTCTTATCCCCATAAGCCGAAGCCGGAAGAAAGCCCGGCTCGCACTCTCGTGCCTATTAATGCTACTCCCGATGATGTGGTACAACTGATTGGAAACATCCACTACGGGAACATAATCACTTTCACGTATCTCGACCTCCCTCAATTTGGGGCCGATCATAATGAGCCTCTCTTCATCACACCCACTGATGAACGACGCCTCCTCGGGTCCCGGTTGATAATGGGTCCGGAATGAACATTCTTCCAAAGAAAGATCATGAGCTTGCTTGATATCAAGACTACGTACTTGAAGCCTTCTTCTCTCACTGGTCAAAGCTTACGACTCAACATCCCGAGCAGCCCTGAGTTGCTACTTTAGACCTCTCGGTTTGGACAGTAAATTGATACCTGTGGAATTCCAGGTTATCGACATCCCGATTACTTTCAATGCCCCGTCTGGGAAGACCTTGGCCGCACCAAGTCAAAGGGGTCGCCTCAAGCCTCCACCGGTGTGAAATTCGCCTCGAATGGGGATCCGACGACCATTTACTGGGATTTAGTCACTTTAGAGGGCACAGATACGGCGGAATACCTATTCTCGAAATCAAACATGACGAGGAAGGTCACATGCTAACGGGCTTCACTGGGCCGAGCCTCCCAAGGCCCAAGTGTGCAACATAGATCTCGACGGTCACTGGGATAAAATCCCACCGGTCTTGAAAATGATGAGAAAATGAGCTATCTACCCGGCCTCTGGCCTGGGAAGCGCCAACAAGGAACTTTCAAACTCATCGAAGTGAAAGGACAGAATACTCGCCACGGCCCGGGATATGAGGCCTCCCAAATGACACCGCAAAGGGAAAGATTTGAAGCCGCCACAGAAAGGTCCCGCCGACAATCCCAAATCTCTCCCCTTCGCTCCTAATTTGGCCGACTACTTTGTAAAGGGTCCCACACAACCAGGAAACATCACAGAGCCCACTCCTACGGCAGATGGCTAAAGCTACAGGATAGCCTCAACAAGTTCGTAGGAACCAAGGCTAACCCGGTCCGTAGAATGTTCCCGGACCTACCCAAGATACCCGGGGCTACCACTACCACGAAGAGTGAGTATACCTTCGTAGGCGTGCCTCGACCTCCGGTGGAACAGCCGAGAAGCTCACAACCACTATTCCTACCGCCCAGAAGATCCGAAACCCGAATTCGAACCGACAAAGGCCAAAAGCTAAGGCCACGGAATTTCCTCAAATGATTGGGATGGTCTCGGTTATGCAAAGAATTGTTCGAAGAAGAAGTCCAAAGTGCCGACCCGATTGATCTCGGCTCGGTCCAAGAGATGATAGCAAAGCAATTGAGAAGGGAAAACAAAAACAAAGACAGCTCCCGAGTCATGAGGCCACCAACAAAGAAAGCCGCTAAAAAATTGGGAAAACCTCTCGTGCCCGTCCGCGACTAAGGAGGAAATGATCACCAAGCTTGGATTGGTACCCCGTCCTCAGTGTCAATCTAGGACAAGTCCTCCCGCCTCTCTCTGTTAAGATCGAGTCTCTAGGGTCTTCCGATGGCCTTACGCCTGAAGACTACGAGTCTGTAGCAAGCACTGTATTCCCTTTTGTTTTCAATGAAATGACGAACCTTTCTGAGTATCCCTTGATTGCCACTAATGATGAATTAATTAATAAAAAAAATTTTAATAATAATTCATTAGATAAAGAAGCAGACACATTAAACAAAAAAAAATCAAACAACAAAAAAAATCTTTAAGGTGTTGTCCTAAGAGGAAAATCGAGCCCAAGCTGCCGAAGAGATTTTGACGAGTGTGAATTTGGGAACTGCGGAAGAGCCTAAAGAGACGCAGATTGGTCATTTCTTCGAAGGAAGTGGAAAGGATGCTCTGCGAAATCCTACAAAATCCTCAATTCAAAGAAAGTTGCCCTCTTCATCAAAGAAAACATCATGTGCCGATACGGGTTGCCGGTCGAAATCATTTCAGATAATGGATCCCACTTCGAAGGGGAATGTGAAAAACCGCCGGCGGAATTCCGAATAACCCGTCACAAGTCATCTCCTACAGCCCCAAACCAACGGAGCCGTCGAAGCAAAGCAAACAAGACTCGGAAAATATCATCCGAAGATGGCCGTCCAAGGCGTAGATTGGCCCGAGAAGTTACACCCGGCACTCGGGGCTACGTAACATCGGGCCGAACGGCAACCGGGGAAACACCTTTGCCCTCACATACGGAATGGAAGCCGTACTCCCAATCGAGCCGGAAATACCCTCGCTCCGTATACCGCCGGAAAGCCGTATCAACGAGGTCGAATGGCTCCAGAGTCGCCATGACGAATTGGCCCTACTAGACGAACGCCGATTGAAGGCCATGGAACACATCCGGGCCTACAAAGGAAGAATGGCCAGAGCCTTCGACAAGAAAGTAAAGCATCGGGAGATCCGAGAAGGTGATCTCGTTCTAAAAGAAAAGCCCCCATCCGTATCAACCCTCTCGGCAAATGGGAGCCTCGTATGGGTCGGGCCATATGTCGCCCGTAAGATCTTCTCCGAGGAGCCATGCAACTCGCAGACCTCGACGGAATCCCTTTGTACACCCAAAGAATGGTGACAAGCCGCGCGATACTACGCGTAAAAAAAAAAAAAAAAAAACAAAAAAACAAAAAAAAAAAAAAAAAAAACCAAAAAAAAAAAAGAGTGCTAAAAGAGTAATACCCAACTAGGTTAGAAACCCGAGAAGGGCGGCCTAGGTAAAAACAGGTTGCACAAAAAAAAAAAAAAAACAAAAAAAAAAAAAAAAAAAAAAAAAAAAAAGAGTGCTAAAAGAGTAATACCCAACTAGGTTAGAAACCCGAAAAGGGCGGCCTAGGTAAAAAACAGTGGTTGCACCAAAAAAAAAAAAAAAAAAAAAAAAAAAAACAAAAAAGAGTTCACCAAAGTTGAACTACGAAGACCCGAGCTCCTCAAAATGAGGGGAACGTAGGCAAATGGAAACGGTTCGGTCTAAAGCACAAATAAAAGCCATACTTTGGCATCAATACAATTGATCGCACCATGAAAGCGCTCCAAAAACTCTAAAGCAATTCAAATATTCATTACAAGTTAAAAGCTCTTTGATGAGTCTAAGCCCGATTCATTCCTACAACCGGCAACCCGCTAAAAGAAAACTAAGATACATAATCAAACTAATGTGTCCGTCATGGCAAGAAAGGGATACTTGGAAACCTCGTAGTCACTCCAAGCCACTGCAGATCGGCCTCTCCCTTCTTCTTCCCCCTCCGAGTCTTTCTCTTCGAACCGGAAAAATGCTCGGTATTCCTCCTACCAAGCTCGTATAGGAACAGGTCTATCAAACCGGCCTCCGTCGTGGCCTTAGTAGCCCTAGCGTCATCCCTCATCTCCCGTAACCTAGCCGGTAACATAGGAGCCCTCCTCTCCCGTCTCTTGACGTAAGCCTCATAATCGCCGCGCCGTCTCCGCTCCCGTCATGAGGATTGGCCTCGCCGCCCTCCTCCTCTCGTAAATGGGGCCAGTCCTCCGCACCCATAATGGCCTCACGCCGTCTCAAAATAGCCACCCGAGTCTCTCCTGCATGCCCTCGTACCAATCCAGGTACCAAGTGGTCAAGAACACCGGTCTCTGACGCCCGAGAATGACCCGAGGGGGAAAGGCATCATACCTCCATGCTCGGGAAAGAAATGGAAACACCGAGGGATCGTCCATGGAAACAGGAGCCACCACCCCGGTGGCTATATCATCAAAACCCTCCAAAGGAACCTCGCTCCAAGCCAAACCGTCTCAGACCAGAGCCGAATGTAGAAACCGGACCGAGAAAGCCCCGGAAGCATAACCACCTGGGACCCGTCCCGAAGCACTCGCGAGTCTCCACCCGCCAATGAGGCACCAACCATCTCGATATCTTCAGCCCGGCGACCCGCCATCCAACGTTCCCACGAGCCCCGATCATCAAAATCTACATCAACACCTCTCCCGGCAAAAGTCCAAGGCTCGATCATATCGAGGTTTCCCGAAGAACCCCCAAACGCTCCATCGCCCACAGTGGTCAAGAGGAACGGGCCGCCCGCGCATATACCGCCTTCCGGTAGCTAATCTGTCGAGAGCGTGAAAAGTCTCTCCTGTAATCAAAGGAACGACATCTCTCGCCTGTGCGACAGCAACGACAACATCCAAGAAAGACCGATGGCATCCCAAAGGAATATACCATGAACAGGTGCCAAACATACAAAGTGCAAAGGCATCCCAATAGGCATCATCCACCAAACCTAGGCCCCTAAATCTGTCGGGAAGACCGGAAATATCGAAATGATCGGAACCGCGGATCATACCTTGCGCTTCCTCCGGGGAGAGGTGAAGGAGGACGCACAATCCGTCAAGAAAAGAAGCCCCTCCGGCAAAGGGACCGCTATCTCTTCCACCTCCGGACCTCCAAGCAAGGCCCGAAATTCTTCGACAATGAACAATCTCGTTGAAGGAAAGGCAAAAGACATGCCTTCTAGTATCCCAAAACGAAGAAGAAGCTCTTAAGAGGTCATAATCCGAACCAATTCTTTGAGAGACCACAAGCATCGTACCTTGTACCTTTCTTCAAAGAATGATCTTCTCTCGTGCATGATCTCCCTACACCACTCCTTGAACTTTTCAAAGAACAACATTTGCCTTTCTTTGGACAATTTTGGAGAATTTTTGGCCATTTCCATGGTTTTTCTCTCTTTCTCCCGAAAATGGTCAAGCTTGGCTGGAGGTTGAAGAGGATATTTGAATTTGAAATAAAGCAAGACCAGTGTCTCGAACCAAAATTAAAGGACAATGTCGAAGCCGACCCTATCCGCGCGGATACAAGTGTCATTACTAAAAAATCTTTGCAATGTACTCCAAGCCGCTACACCAAAAGAGGAATATTCCGTCCCGTTGCTCGAAACCCAAAAAAACTCCCCAAACCACCCATATACCAAACACCCTTGCAAAACAACAAGGCTCATGCAACACTGCATTCATATTACATTGCATTCATAAAATAAAATCCTAAATCATTACATTCCAAAAAAAAAAGGAGTGTGCATAAAAAAAAACATTCATAAAATAAAATCCTAAATTATTACATTCCAAAAAAGAGAGTGTGCAAAAAAAAAAAAAACAAACAAACATAAATAAAATCCTAAATTATTACATCAAAAAAAAAAATGTGCATAATCTGTACAAATCTAAATCTCAAAAAAAAATCAATCGGAGTCTCCACGCCCGATGTCTCCTCGGCCCTCTTGCGACTCGGGCCCGCCTCGTCAGAGCCCCGAAAGTCTCGGCTCGTAATCGTCCTCATCTCCGTAAAGAGGCCTCGTCGGGACCAACCGGCACACTCGATAGGGTAAAACCTGCATCCCTCAAGAAATCGTATCCGAAGGTGAAGGCGTCGGACTCCCGAACATACGGAGACGACCCACCATGCCGCGTACGTGTCCTCGCCCGTACGGATCCCCAAGAATGACGTGATCCGAAGGCAAAGGCCGCGCGGTGATCAATGAGAGGAGAAAGAGGGGTCTCGGAAGAAGTCTCCGAGGGAATAGGAGAAGCCTCCCGTCCGACAGTGCGCCGCCGTGGTCGCCGCTCTAGCCTCGAGGAGCCCCGCAAGCGACCATCCTCCCGATGAATCTCTTGGCCCCGATCACTTGCTTCGTCGCCTTCTCGACGACCACCTCCGAAAACCGCACAAAAGCAAAAGCGTCAAAAAAAGTGATGCTAAAGATGATGAAACAAAAGAAAGAAAAGAAGGGGAAAAGGTGAAGCCATACCTTCATACTCCTGACGAGGCCGGAAAGCTCGTGGAAGCCGCTCGGCCGAGGGATCTCGCACCCTCAATCGGACCCCATCCTCGATATAGGAAAAATCCGTCCGAGGGTACCGCGGATCCCAAGCCCTCCCTATCCGTAACCCGAGGCATCCTCAGCCTCCTCAAGACGAACGTCGCATATGGCTCAATCGCCACGAAGTCCGAGAAGTGCCGGCCTCGCTCGGTAATCATCCCAGTCACTGACCGATCGCCGGTGCATCATATCGGCGGGAGGCTCCACCGGTGTCCTCAAAGGCGAGTTCACGCCATGCCGGCGCGTCACCCTCTCTCCTGCATAATAGGCATCGCAGGTCGACCCTCAAGATCCTCCGCCGCACCGCCCGTATCTCGCCGCCTTCACCGCGCCACCTCAAAGCGATCCTGTGGGAAGAATATCATCCCCTCATCCGTCTCGGCCTCCGTCAAAGGAAGGCAATCCGCGTACCGAGAGTCGTACGCCCTTCGGAGCTTATCTTTTCCCCGGCATGCTTGGACCAAGACCGCATGGCCGGATACGCCCGACGTACGCCTCAGCCGCTTCCACACCGTGACGTGGAAGAACTCCAACGCCCATACCGCCAAAGGCAAAGATCGAATCAATCCAAGTGCAAAAAAAAAAGGAGAAGTGCGTGCTCAAAGGAAAGAGGGAAAGCAAAAAGAGAGCTTATACCTCCGTGGCAAACTCGAAGCAAGACAGGAGCTCACAGCCTTCCTACGTACCTATCAAGAGCAAAATAAAGCTCGCCACTCGGCCTCTCCCCACGAGACATCTCCGCCGTCTCCATGTCCTCCAAGGACCTCAAGAAGGCAAAGATCGCCGTCCTCAAGCATGCCCAAAGAGCGTGCTCGAGAAAGTAAACCACAAGAAGGCCCCCGGCAACTGATCGGCGCCTATCCTCTCCTCCCCAGCCTCATAACTCGCTATGGTCTCCACGATCTTGCCATAGACCACGGCATACTCCATCCCCATCCCCTTTTGGGAATAGGGAAAATCCTGTAAGAGCCTCGCAGATCGGCATCGCCGTAGCCATCCCGCCACTCAATGCCGCGCCCATTAAAGGACAGCCCGTAATCGCAAAGCATAGTCGGAGGGCGTAATCGTAGCCTCGCCCCGTAAGAAGTGGAAGGTGTGGGTCGCGTCCCACCAAGGCCGCGCCGTAGCAAACATCAAGCCCTTGCTTCTTAGGGAACTTGACTCCCCTCAAGCACTCGACGAACTCCCGTGAGCCCCGTCTCGACAACAACTGTCTCTGACTCGGCAAAGCTCCTCGACCCGCATCCGGAAGCCGGTCCCACAAGTCAATCACGTACTCCACCGATCCTCGAGTCTTCATCTTGTTCACCAAGCTCCGTCACAAAACGGTTTCCGCCCGTAAAAAAAAAGAGAGAAAATGTCAAAAAAAAATTTTTTGCATTTGCATACATAAAAAAAAAAAGAAATTTCGACAAAGATAACAAAGATACAATGAGCATAGCCCCATTTTTTCTCGCATAAAAGAAAACAATTTTCAGCAAGTCCCAATGCATTCATCAAAAAAGATGCATTCCTACGGAAGTAAAAACTCCGTCCCATTTTCAAAAAAAATGCATACATGTATATCATCCATCTTACATGCAACGGGAGGAAAAATCCGTCCCACTTTTCAAAAAAAAAATCCTAAACATACATACATCTCATATTGGCAAAATGCCCATTCTTTCTAAACAAAATGCATGCATTGCATCATCATCATCATCAATATGCAAAATTCAATTTCAAAAAAAAAAAGAAATCACAATTCTTCGAATTTTCACATGTAATTTTCGAATTAAAAAAAAAAAATGTGGCAAAAATGCCAATTCTTTTTCCAAGCAAAATGCACATTTTGGGTTACTCATATACTCATTACAACATGCAAAGCATCAAAATCAAGATTCAAAGCCAAGAACATCAATCATTCAAATTTTCAAAAAAAAAAAATTCAAAATCACCCAAAAATTTCAAGCAAGAAATCAACAAAGGGATCAAAGGGTTTCAAAGTATACCGTTCGGAGATGCGGATCCGAAGCCCAATGTTGCCAAGCATCGGGATAATGCTCCTCCGTAACCGATTGCGAGAGATTGTAATGCCTCCTCATCCGGACGAGTTCCAATCGCCTCTCCGCTACCGGGCCACGTCCTTGGCCTTGAAAAGCGCCTTCCCCGTGTTCCATTGCTCAAAAAATCGAAGAAATCGGAAGAATTTCGAAGCTTAAATGGCCAAAAATGGCGGATTTTGCAGTTTTTCTCTCTCTGCTCTCGACAATTTCAAAAATTGGACTGAGGAAGAAGAAGGGCGTTGGCCCTAATTAATACCCCTGACTTTCCATCCCTGTCCGCGCGGATAGGATTGCAAGGGTCAAAATGACCCTTTTGCCCCTTAAAATTTCAGGACTCTGCAATTCAGTCCCCAACTTGACAAAGTTAACCAAAGTTAACCAAAGTCAGCCCCTTGTCAAGAAAATTGCCCCCGGCAGTCAAACGTAAGACCGAGTGCCCTGAGAAAGATAACGAGATCCCGTATCTTTCATCAAAATCACCCCCGGCAGTCAAACGTAAGACCGAGTGCCCCGAGAAAGATAACGAGATCCCGTATCTTTCATCAAAATTGCCCCCAGCCAAACGTAAGACCGAGTGCCCCGAGAAAGATAACGAGATCCCGTATCTTTCATCAAAATCACCCCTAGCCAAACGTAAGACCGAGTGCCCCGAGAAAGATAACGAGATCCCGTATCTTTCATCAAAATTACCCCCTAGCCAAACGTAAGACCGAGTGCCCCGAGAAAGATAACGAGATCCCGTATCTTTCATCAAAATTGCCCCTAGCCAAACGTAAGACCGAGTGCCCCGAGAAAGATAACGAGATCCCGTATCTTTCATCAAAATTACCCCTAGCCAAACGTAAGACCGAGTGCCCCGAGAAAGATAACGAGATCCCGTATCTTTCATCAAAATTGCCCCTAGCCAAACGTAAGACCGAGTGCCCCGAGAAAGATAACGAGATCCCGTATCTTTCATCAAAATTACCCCTGGCAGCCAAACGTAAGACCGAGTGCCCCGAGAAAGATAACGAGATCCCGTATCTTTCATCAAAATTGCCCCTAAGCAGCCAAACGTAAGACCGAGTGCCCCGAGAAAGATAACGAGATCCCGTATCTTTCATCAAAATTACCCCTAGCCAAACGTAAGACCGAGTGCCCCGAGAAAGATAACGAGATCCCGTATCTTTCATCAAAATTGCCCCTATAGCCAAACGTAAGACCGAGTGCCCCGAGAAAGATAACGAGATCCCGTATCTTTCATCAAAATTGCCCCTAGCCAAACGTAAGACCGAGTGCCCCGAGAAAGATAACGAGATCCCGTATCTTTCATCAAAATTACCCCTAGCCAAACGTAAGACCGAGTGACCCGAGAAAGATAACGAGATCCCGTATCTTTCATCAAAATTGCCCCTAGCCAAACGTAAGACCGAGTGCCCCGAGAAAGATAACGAGATCCCGTATCTTTCATCAAAATTACCCCCTAGCCAAACGTAAGACCGAGTGCCCCGAGAAAGATAACGAGATCCCGTATCTTTCATCAAAATTACCCCGACAGCCAAACGTAAGACCGAGTGACCCGAGAAAGATAACGAGATCCCGTATCTTTCATCAAAATTACCCCTAGCCAAACGTAAGACCGAGTGCCCCGAGAAAGATAACGAGATCCCGTATCTTTCATCAAAATCATCCCCTAGCCAAACGTAAGACCGATTTCCTGCACGAGTACGTCCGATTTTCCTCAAAGAAAGGCTAACGAAATCCCCAAAGAAAGTTAACGGAATCCCAAAAGCCAACGAGATCTCGAGTAGTACTCGAACTACGAAAGGGCTTGATTCCCACTAGGGATACGTAGGTAGCCTATCATTAGGTCCAGCCCTCGACCAAAACGGTCACCCTCTCCTTCTACAGCCAGACGAAGTCCACCGAAAGGCCATTTCAAATCAAGGTCCGAGGCGCCTAAAAAGCCATCATCATCAAGGTCCGAGGCACCTAAAAAGCCATCTCCAAGGTCCGAGGCGCCTAAAAGGCCATCATCATCAAGGTCCGAGGCACCTAGAACGCCATCTCCAAGGTTTGAGGCACCTAAGACGCTATCACTAGGAAAGCAATAAATCGCAATCATCCCCAGCAGAGATCGAAAATGGTCATTCCTATCCCCAGCCGAGCGGATAGCCATCAGACCGAAAATGGTCATTCCTATCCCCAGCAGAGCGGATACCCATCAGACCAAAAATGGTCATCTCTTATCCTCAAAGCAGAAGTTTCTTTCCAAAGAACCGATCGTAGAACTCGCTCATCAGTTCGAGGCACCTAAAACGCCATCATCTCCAGGGTCAAAGACCCGAACTACGATCGGCTTGATTCCCATTCGGGATACGTAGGTAGCCTATCGCTAGGTTCAGCCACCCGATCACTGATCATCCCGCCAAATATGGAGCCTTACTTTTATCGACGACCCCGCTTCCTTCGAAAGCGCCGTCGCCGAGGGCTACCGTAAGTGCTCCAATTTGAGCTTGTTAGAATTTTCGTTAGAAAATTAACGAAAGTTATAACATTTCTAACAATTCCTAACTATCCTAACATTTCTAACAAAGTGAGGGTAAAATGGGCATTGTTATTTAAGGTTAAACCTCAAAAAGAATCTTAAAAAGCAAAACAAAAGAAGAAAACCAAAAATGGCAATGGCTGGAAACATAAACTCGGCCGTTAATTTGAATTTTGAAAAAGATTATTCTTCTTGTCCAAAGCCAAGCCGCATTTAATGAACAAGGCACGCCGCTCGGATCCATCCGCGCGGATGAGTTTGTCATTTTCAGAGGGCTATAAATTGAGCCCTCCAAATACAAAAATAAGGAGGAAGAACACAATTGCACCGAACCTCGGCGAAATATAGAGAGAAAACAAGTGAGAATTCACAAGAATTGTCACCTTTTTCTCTCCAATCTTTCCCAACTCATACTCATCCACTCACTCTCATATTAAAGCCCTAAACACTCATACACTCAAGCCAAACACTCAAGAACACAAGGAAGATTGGTAAACCCTCCTCTTCCTAACCCTAAATCTCATCCATGCATGCATCTTCAAACTACAAAATGTAGTTCTTCCATCTTCTTTCTCTAGATCTAAGAAGATCACCATGGAAGACCATCTTCCATGGATGATCTTCTACAAAGATCAACATTATTTTCAAAGCTTTTCTTGCTTACTTGCAAAAATGCACTTTCAAAACCCTAAAAACCATTTTCAAGCACTAAATCTTGATTTCAAAGGGTAAAATCCCTCCCCAAGCAAATGAAATGCTTAGTCCTAATGTACTTAAGGATGGTTTGGTATAGTTGATTCACCACTAAAATGTCTAGTGATCACTAACCAAAACCTAGGGAAATGGGGACAAGCATGGATGCAAAAACCCCCTTAAAATCATATTTTCTTTCTTGAGAAGTTGCTGTCCAGTAGCAATTTTCTCGGACCTCAGTCCATGGTCTTAATTTTTGGACACAGATGAACTTGGAGTTTGGTGTTGACTACAAAACACTTTTTGTAGCCAACATCCAGAGATTTCCATACATATTTTTACTTTATTTTTTGGGTGAGTAAAACTCCTCTTTTCAAATTTTCTTTCAGAGGCTAGTTCATCAGCTTCTGGGAATCCAGATCTCATATCTGAGGTTTCCAGAAGGTTTTGACCCCTCAAATCTTCTCCAAAATGGAAAATTCCTTCGCACAAACTTTATTTAAGGTGTCTAGAACAACTTTCATTCTCTGAGTTTATCCAGATTATGAAGTTTTAAGACCCTTGAATCCCTTTCAAAATCAAAGGTCCACTGCCTTTTTCATTCTGGCAGAAATGGCTCTCAACTTCAAAAGGTCTTTTGAGTACCAAATCTCAATCCAAAAATCTTCCAAAAAATCATGGGATCAGTTTAAAGTCTTAAAAAGATATCCCAATTTTTACTTTTCTGAGTTTCAACTTATTTTGGCCAAAGCACACACACACACACACACACGCAAATGATTTTCAGCTTGGAAGACTCGTTTTTACGAGGCGCGTCGGGTGCACACTAACGTCCTTCCCGACGCGTAACATGACCTCCGAACCTAAATCTCTGATCTCGGGCTTTTTTCAAAGTTTTGGCCTTCAAAATTAAAATGGCGTGGCGACTCCGTTTTTTCCGGTTTTATTTGGTTTTTCAAAGAAACGCAAAAATTGAATTTTTCCCGCGAAAAGGCAACACATCATCACAGCTATGCCTCCCGCTTAACAAGTGGGCCCCTCGGAATATGAAAAGACGGGGTGTGGTACGTACGAGGGGTACGTGTCAGCCATCTAAGAGGGGTAATAAATGCTAACCGGCGGAATTTTTGAAATTCAAACGTTTGGAAACGGTTCACGGTTCGAGGAGCGGTTTGTGGGCTAATTAATACAGGTCAAACGGGTTAAACCCGTATTGGTAGGCCTTATAAATACCAAACCCTTCTTCCTTAAACCCTTTTTACCATTTTCAAACCTTCAAAGAGCTAGAGAGAAATTTGATGTGAATTTGTGTTTACGTCTTTCGAATCTAAACCTCAAGCTTTACCTTCGTAAGTAATTTTGGTGTTTCATCTTCATCTCTTTCTATTTCATTCTCTGGGCTCAATGACAACCCGTGAATTTGGACCCCGTCGTCCCAAAGAACTAGGGGATGGAACCACCCCGGATTACTTTGCCGTTTGTAAACGGACAGGGGGAATTTTTAGGAATGTAGCCCTTGGGTGGTTAAGGCTGTCTTTGTCTTGTTTCTTATACTTCTGTGAGAAACACCAGTGGGGGCCGTTTGTCCCACCCCGGTTGTGGGAGGCCAAGAGTAAATATATGTTAGGTGGGGATGTACTGGTGTTGGGGGATACGAATAGACTAAGAAATTTTGTAATGGGGGTTTTGTGCAGGTTTCCCCGTGAGAGAGATTCGGCTCTGAACGCCGTTGAACTTGTGAGGAGAGCGATCCGCGTCCTCGACGAGATAATTGACTGGGAAAAGTGTAAACTGATGGACTCTAATCAAATTAATGAGAAGCGGGCATAAGACCCCGAGGACCTGAGTGACCCTTTAGATATTCTCCCTCTGAGGACCGTTTTCCTTGATATTGTGCCCGGGGCCCCTAGTGTGCCCATGGTTGATGTGAGTAGCAGCGAGGAGCTTGAGCCTCTTAACTTTGAGGTGACCGGAGGCGGGGAGAATGAACCCGAGGTGGCCCACTCTAGGGGTTCCTCCACTGGTCTCTTTGGCTCCATGAGCTCGAAGACTGAGGAGGATGACCGCGAGCAGGCGGATCGAATGGCTGCGGGCACTGCCCAGAAGGCAACAGAGATTGTTGATGCCTTCGAGGAGGACTCCGGGGAGGTGGCCCCTGCCCGAAATAGGGGCAAGCGAACAGCTGTTGAGGAAAATCCTGGCCGCGGCCGAAAGAGAAAAGCCAAGGAAGTGGCTGCCATTAACTGGGAGGAGGAGATTTATGCCCTTTACAATGTTGATCCCAATGCCTTCCGTGTCCGCACCCTTGGCCATGTACAGATAAAGGGGAAGGACAAGCTGCATCCAGAAACAGTAGCAGATGTCCGCGAGGACAATAGGGCCTGCGTTTTTTATGGGGCCTAATTTGAAAATGGCCTAAGACTTCCCTTAGACCCCTTCTTCTACTTCTTTCTGGAGTTCAATAGCTGCCTGCCAATGCACCTGACTCCCAATGCCATCAGGGCCCTTGTCTCCTTCATAACCGCTTGCAGGGTCTTGGGCTATGAACCAACTCTTTCTGGGCTTTATGCCTATTATCAGAACCAAATCTCCAATGGGAACCTGAGTCTGAAGGCTAGGAATTACTCTGCTCGGACCTTCTCTCCACCCTCCAACAAATTTGACCAATGGAATCAAAAGGATATATTGGTCATAAAGTCTAGGTTCGGCTGGCCCTTCCCCAGTCCTTCAAATCCTGTTTCGATGAGGGTGACTGTCAAGAAATACCCTGACCTCTCTCATTCCGAGGCTCTGCGAGTTGCCCTGGAGTCCCATCTGGCCCGTACATAGCCGACGATGTGGAGTCCGTATACGATGTGGGCGCAATTGTTGAGTTTGAGACCCTGTTCGTCTACTCAGGTGTGGCTCCTCGAAGGGAGGGCTCCCCATATGCCCCTAGAGTAGAGATAGAGGCCCAGCCTCGTGACCCTGATTGGAGGGTGCACGATTTTTATCAGTTTGAGGCCGATTGTAAGACCTGCATGCTGGGTGCTGAATGCGTGCCTCCAGAACTAATTGGTCTCTGACTCCCTATGAAACTACACTTTTTTCTATTGCTTTTTGATTTTTCGAACTGTCTTCTAACCATTTTTCTTTCCCTTCAGAGTAGATCCAGAAGAGTACAATTTCTGATGGCCCCTCTAAGTGCCGCTCAGATGAAGGCCAAGAATATGAAGGCCCAAAAGGAAGCTGCTGCGAGGAGGCAAGCTGAATTGTCTGGGGCAGCGGGAAAGGGTGCCAATATGCCCGTTGCGAATAGGAAGACCGGTGAACCTCTGGCCGGTCAAAAAGTTATCCCCACAACTGGGGAGCTGCCACCACCCCCAGGGGTCCTCCCCCTGCTAACGCTGTTCGTGCCTCAACCTCTCCTGGGCGCACAATCTCCTCTGGCGACCACCAAGAGTCCCGGAAGAGGATGGAAAGGGAGGGGGATTTGGGGAACAAAGAGAGGTCCTCCAAGTCCCAAAAAGTTGTGGATGCATCAATTCGTGCCTCCACCGCGGTCTCATCTACTGCTCCCCCCGTGGGGGGCACAATCTGCTCAGTCTCTTATCCGGTGGCCCCCCTGACCACTCGCGAGGAGACACTGGCCGTTAGAAAGAAGCTATCTGATGTGCCCGCTGTTACCGGGGTGGATATATATGCCCGGAATGCCAACAACTCCTCCGTGGGGATCGGCCTTGTCAACCGTCTCTACTCCACGGACTTCTACAAGAATGTAGTTGCCCAGGAGAATGACTTTGCTCTGGTGGGGGATATAGGCCTTGCCCTTACTGAGGTTTGGACTTGCCTTTCTTTATAGCTTCATTCTTTGCATTCGCGGGCTTTGTCTAACTCTCTTTCTCCGCAGGCGAGCAACAAAGTGTTGAGACTGCGGGAGTGCTGCGATGGCCTGTCCGCTGATCTTGAGGCCAACACTAAGGATCTGGCGGGCAAGCTCCGCGAGCTGGCCCTGGCTGAGGAAAGAATTCAGACCCTGAATTCCCTTCTTTCCTCCAAGGAGGCCCTCATTAGTACGCAGGAGTCTGACTTGAAGTCCTTCTCTGATCGTCTAACAGAGGCTGAGAAGGACTTGGAAAGATATAAAGGTCAGCGGGATGAGCTCCGCGGGCATAAGCTCCAGCTTGAGCAAAGAAACAATGAGCTCGCGGTCAAGCTGGAGGCTACCCAGAAGCAAGTCCAGACTCTGGAGGCCAACGCAGATGAGCTCTCCGAGAAATTGCTACCCCTGACGCAGTTTGACCTGGAGAGGGAGAGGATGCTGGGGGATGCCCGGAAGGAGGCGGTTTAGGAGTATAAAAACTCCGAGGAATTCAAGAATTTCCTCAATGCTGAGAATCTGGCTCAGTACGAGGCCGGCTGCCGGACACAGATCCGGAACTTTGCGGCCACGGGCATGTTCTCTGTTCAGCAGTTGGCCGTGATCGGCTCACTTGTTGCTACTGACACGGAATTCCTGCCCGGGCATGCATTAGTTCCTCTGTCCGAGGATGAGGTCAAGGGCTTGGAGCTGGCCGCAGCGGCCTCCTTGCCGCCTGTGGCCGAAGTAACTGCCCTTGGCCTTATTGCCGAGGTGGACGCCCTGAGATTCGGGGACGAGGGGCTACCTCTTGGGGATGCCCTTGCTCGCGTCCTTCCCAATGGGCCGGCAATAGGTGATCTCTTTCCTCAGTGGGCAGCTCCTCTCCCTGTCTCCACTGAGCCCGCTTATGACCCTATTACAGATCTTCTTGTGAACAGCCTTCCTTCTCCAACTCCCAACTCTGAAGATCCCAAGGGGCCAGCTCCATTAGCTTAGGATTTTCTTTTTCTTTTTATGTAATAGATGTTAGGACCTTGTAATTATTTTTCATCATTAATAGAAGCATTTTTCTTAACTATTCTCTTAATTGCTTGTCTTGTAGGCTGTTTTGAGTGTTGGCAATTTTTGAGTACCTTGATACTTGCATTCTTACTCTTACTTTTTCCAGCGTTTTTGACATGCAATTAAACTTTATACTCTCTTTCCCCGGTTAGAGGCTTAGTAGGCCTCCTGCCCGCGTTTTTTGAGTTTTCCTAACTCTGTATTCAAAATCACTTGGATTTTTCGTGAGAGTCAGCCCTATTTCTCGGTGACCGCGTTTGTTTGGCCTTGTGGAAACTTTGAGGCCTTGACCCCGGTTTGTCTATTTGGCTTTGTTAAACTCTTTTGATCACTCCCATCCATTTACACTTATTTCCAACCTTGCGAGCCGTGGTGTAAGTCAAAAGCAGCCAAGGCAAGCTAATTTCATAGGGCATGTAGAGTGTGGCCGTGAGCTTATAGTCTACGCAACAGCAGGTAGGAGCATATTTAGCATATTGGCCCTTTAACCTACCGGCATCTGTATCCACTTATTGGTGGTTCACGCTTTTTGACCCTTTATTCAAAACTCCTTGGAGTTTTTTGTGAGGGTCTTGTGGCGATCATGTAAGCGAGCTTATATGTAGGCCTTTGTTACATACAGGCATGCGAGTAACGGCCCTAACGAGGGCCTTCGCGCACTTAGTGGGTCCGGACTTCAGGTCTTTGTCCCCACTAGAATCCGTAGGTACGGGCATCATGGCCTTTGTACCCACGTTCATCTATACCCACTTTTTCTTGGTGGTGTCACGCGGGCAGGACGGAGTATCCTCCCCGCGATCGAGTACGTACCCGTATAGGCTTGCGGATCTTAATGGATCTTTGCACATCAGTAGGTAGGAGATCATATGTTGGCCCTTGAACCTACTGGCATCAGCTTGCGGGCATCCACTCTAGCTTCTGAGGCTGATGGGAATAACGTTACAATAGTTTTGCACAAAAATTTGATGGCAACTTCATACTAATATGTAGGGGTCTATACTCCCTCAAAAAATTACAAAGATTTCAAAAGAAGTACTTTCTAAGATGATCACTATTCCAAGTGTGCTTGAGATCTTTTCCTTCCTTTGTTCGCAATATGTAGTTGCCCTCCTTGATTATTTTGGTGACCTCATATGGACCCTCCCATTTTGGGGAGAGCTTGTTGAAACCAGGCTGGGTCCCCTGGACTTCTACATTTCTGAGTACCCAATCTCTTACTGAAAAACTCCTCCTACTTACTCTTTTATCGTGGTGCTTCTTCTCCTTCTGCTTGTAGTTTACCATTTTTTCATTTGCCCGCATTCTCTTTCCTTCGAGATCGTCCAGGTCACACCTTCTGTTTGCCTCGTTTTGAGACTCATCGAAGTATGTGACTCTGTACGAGGGTAGGGCTACCTCTATTGGAGCCATTGCCTCTGACCCATACGTGAGCGAGAAAGGAGTTTCTCCTATTGAGTTTCTTATTGTGGTGCGGACAACCCATAATGCGGTCTGGAGCTCGTCCAACCATCTTCCTCCTCGCCCCTCCAAGTTTTTCTTTAGGGCGGTCAGGACCAGCTTGTTCGCAGCCTCAGCTTGGCCATTTCCCTGAGGATAAGCAACTGCAGACTGACGGTGTTGCACCTTCATTCTCACGCATTCAGCAGTGAATTTCGCAGAGAATTGGGTGCCATTGTCTGAAATTATTGCTCGTGGAACCCCAAATCGGCAATAGATGTGATCGTGGACAAAATTGATGGTATTCTCCTCGGAGATAGTGGCTAAGCCCTTGGCCTCTGTCCACTTGGTAAAATAATCTACAGCCACAACGGCATACTTAATGCTCCCTCGAGCAGTTGGGAATGGTCCAATGAGATCAATCCCCCACGTATCAAACGGCCACGATGGTACAACCAAAGTTTGCTCTGTTGAAGGTAGTCTAGGGATGTCCGCAAATCTCTGGCACTTATCACACTTTCTTACGTACTCCTGCGCGTCTCTTCTCATTGTAGGCCAAAAGAATCCTTGGAATTTGATTTTGTTTGAGAGGGTGCGAGCACCTGGATATCCGCCACAAACTCCTTCATGGACCTCATAGAGTATGTTGGTGACCATGTGAGTTTTGACACATCTGAGCAAAGGCTTGGTGAATGATCGTCGAAAAAGTACCCCATCGAGGACGAGGTATTTCGCGGACACCGTTCTAATGGTTCTAGCCCTTGCTGGATCCTCGGGGAGGGTCTGCTTCTCGACGTAATCCTTGATTTCATCTACCCAATCCCTTACTTGATCCTCAATATTGTTTACTTGAATTCGATCTATAGCAGGTCTCTCTGTGAATTCTATCTGGCAATCCATCTCTAAGTTTATGATTTCTTGATCGGTTATTCTGGAGAGGAGGTCAGCTTCCACGTTATCCTCTCTCATGACTTGGTTCAGCTCATAGTAGGTGAAATTTTTTATGAGGGTTTTTGCAAGACCGCAGTACTGAGTTAGCACTGGGTTGATTGTATCATACTCCCCCCTAATTTGATTAACTATGAGCTGAGAGTCACTGTTGATCTCAATATTCTGAACTCCCAAGTCTTTTGCCAATTCCATGCCCGCTATAATTGCTTCATACTCAGCTTGATTGTTTGATGCCTTGAACGTGAATCTCAAGGCCCTTTTGAACTTTTCCCCGCAGGGTGCGATCAAGAGTATGCCCGCTCCACTAATTAACTTGCTCGCAGAGCCGTCCACGAATAAAGTCCACACTTCTTCTGGACGCTCCCTTGGCTGTATAATTTCTGTGCTCGAGCTATCTGGGGCTTCCTCTGATTCTGCCCGCTTTCTTTTTCCAAGGTCGCTGTCCGCCAGTTTAAATGATGATTCTACCACAAAATCAACTAAGGCCTGCGCTTTGATTGTCTTTCTCGGGGAGTAGGTGATCTGGAACTCAGTGAGTTCGATAGACCAAGCTAGCATTCTCCCCGAGGACTCTGGTTTGTGTAAAACCTTTCTAAGCGGGGCCTCAGTGAGTACAGTAATAGGGTGTGCAGAAAAGTAGGCTCTTAATTTTCGAGCAGATACAAGCAAGGCGTAAGCTAACTTTTCTATATTAAGATAACGCCCTTCTACGGTGGAAAATGCCTAGATACATAATAAACTGGTTTTTGGGAGTTATTATCCTCCCTTACAAGAACATCAGCTCTTGCGGATCGATGCTTGCTAAAAACAGAAAAAGCTCTTCCCCGGGCACCGGGCTGCTGAGTAGAGGTGGCTGCCCGAGGTATGTCTTTACTTCTTCAAAAGCTTGATGGCACTCATTGCTCCATGCAAATTCATCAGGCTTCTTCCCCCCTTTTAGAGTTTTGAAGAAGGGGAGGCATCTCTCTGCTGACCGCGAGATGAAGCGGCCAAGTGCGGTGATGCGACCATTGAGTTTCTGCACATCCTTCACACAAGCAGGAGGTTTCATGTCCAAAAGCGCCTGGATTTTTTCGGGATTAGCCTCAATTCCGCGCTGGTTGACCATGAATCCAAGGAACTTGCCCGCCTTCACCCCAAAGGCACATTTTAGGGGATTAAGTTTCATGTTATTGCGGCGCAAGTTTTGGAAGGTTTCCTCCACGTCGAGCTCGTGGGAGTTTTCCTTTGTCTTTATAACCATGTCATCAATGTAGGCCTCAAGGTTTCTGCCTAGTTGGTTTTTGAAGACCAGGTTGACCATTCGCTGATAGGTGGCTCCAGCAGTTTTTAGCCCAAAGGGCATCATTGTGTAACAGTAAGTCTTGCCCGCAGCGATGAAAGCTACGGATCGGACATCTTCAGGAGCCATCTGGATCTGATGGTAGCCGGAGTATGCATCAATGAAGCTTAATACTCTGTGACCGGCTATTGAATCCACCAATCTGTCTATGCGAGGAAGGGGGAAGCAGTCCTTGGGGCATGCCTTGTTGAGATCCGTGAAATCAACACACATTCTCCACTTCCCGTTGGACTTTTTGACCATTACTACATTTGCTAGCCATTTGGGGTAGGAAATCTCCTTTATTATCCCCGCTTTCAGCAATTTCTCCACCTCTTCCTTGATCGCGATTTCTTTCTTCGGGGAGAAGTACCTTGATCTTTGGTGAATGTTCTTGAAGGATGGGTCATCATTGATTTTATGGAGGATCACGTCCTCGCTGATTCCCTGCATATCCTCCACCCTCCAAGCGAACACATCATAATTTGCTCGAAGGAACTCGATAAGGATCCTTCTCCCCTCGCTATGAATTTCCAGCCCGACCTTAACAGTTTGCTCGGGAAAGTGGAAGTTGATGACCACCTCTTCGAGCTCGTCGTTAGGTTGAAGGTCGCTGATTTCACGATTGTGCAAGGAGTCAATGATAATAGCTGGGGGGTTGACCTGAGCTCCGGTCAGCGCTGTCATGGAATATATGATTTCTCGGTCAATTTTTCCTTCAATTTCTCGATCAATGTAACCTCCCTCAACTGGGGCCAAATGTTTTGATTTTCTGCTCGTCTTGAGCTCCACCTTTGTGCTATGGAAAGAAAGCATGCCAATTGGAATGGGTGCCGGCACAAGTGCAAGGGCCTTCCCTTTCTTTGATTTGTCCTCGCCCTCTTTCTGCGGGCAGGAGGTCTGGCCTTTATCAGCTTTTCTCTTTTCCTCAAGTGCTCGGAAAAATCTCCCGGGCTGGTTCTTGATGGTAGCAACCCCGCCCGGGGTGTTAAATTTCACCCTTTGGTGGGGAACGGAAGCAACTATTCCCAATTCGGCCTGAGTAGTTACGCCGAGAATGGCATTGTATTTGGAAGGAAGATCGACCACCATGAAAGTAATTTTGGTCGTCTTCTGCATGGGCTTTTCCCCAATAGTTACTTCAAACACAATCGTCCCCTTTACCCCCACGGCGTGGTTGGTGAACCCCTCAAGCATGCCCGCATAAGGAGTCAGGTTAGCCTCGGTCATTCTCATGCTTACCAACGTGTGGTAGTAGAGAATATCCCTGGCCGCACCTGTATCAATCAAAACTCGGTGTATGTTGGCTCGGTTAATTTTCATGGGGAGAGTTAGGGGCTGAGTAGAGTGGAATAGGGAGGAGGCAAGTTCACTCTTTTTGAACCCTATTTCCTGCTCTTCCTCAGGAGCCATTGGGGGGATTAGGAAAACCTTCTCCAATGTTCGAATCTGGAGGGAGAGCTGCTTGTTGGAGGGAGGCTCCTCGCCAATGAAATTAATGTCATAATCCCCCAAATCATCATCGTAGTTGTCTCTCTCATTCCTTTCGGGGCCACGCGTGTTTCGTGCCCGTTGTTTATTATTGTTATTGGGGGCGTTGTTGTTTCCCTTAACCCATTTGGTTAGCTCCCCGTCGTTGATTTTCTGCTGAATAATTCGCTTCAATTGGAAGCAGTCCTCTGTGCCATGTCCGTGGTCGTTGTGATACTCACAAAACTTGGCCCTACTCCTCTTATTTGGTTTTCGAAGCATGGGGGGAGGAGGAGGAAAGTCTGAGGCTCTCATGATTACCACCCTTGGCTCGGTGAGTTCAGTATAAACTGTTTCATCCACCGTCTTCCGGAGTTTATCTGACCCACGGCCTCGGTTTTTGCCCTGGTTGTTGGTGCGGGCAGGCTCTGGGGTAGTCTCCTAAACTTGGCTTATCCTTTCCTTTCATGAAGCTCGGGGAGCGGGCATATTGGGCTCTTCAGCGGATGCAATGGCCGAGGCCCTTTCATACATCTCCTCCACAGTTTTAGGCCGGCTTGAGGCAAAATTCATCTTAAGGAAAGAGGAGCTGAGGCCGCCCTCAAAACAGAGTCTGATGTCTCCTTCCTTTAAATCCACAATCTCCTCGCTCACCTTCCTGAATCGAGATATGTAATCCTTTGTAGGCTCGTTTGGGGCCTACTTGACGCGGACAAGGTCTGTCTTTGGTCTAGCGGGCACACCTGCCCCAGCAAAGGCATTAAGAAAGATGCTTCTAAACTGACTGAATGATTGGATGGACCGGGGCTTGAGAGCTAACATCCAAGATAGGGCCTTGCCCGTGAAAGTTGCAGCCAAGGCTTTGCACAGCACGGACTAGTCCGCGGAGAATAGAGCCATTTGTCCCTCAAATCGTCCCATATGGCTCTTGGAATTTTTAGAGCCATCATAGGTGTCCATCTGGGGGGGCTTGCCCCTCTGAATACGTGCCCGCGCGATCTTGTCGCTGAAGGCGTCCATGGTGCAGCCACACTTCTGGGCTGCCTTTTGGTGGGTTTCCCACATCTTTTGCATAAACTCAACAAACTCAGATCTCTGATTATCCACCTTCTGTTTTTTGGCACGTGGAGTCACGGCCTTCTCCTTGGCCGGAGCCAAGGGTCTGGCGTGGGACTTCGCACGGCGATTTGATTGTGCTTCTTCCCCAACTTCCTCGCTATCCTCCACATGCACCACACTGCGCCTGGCCGGCTGTTCGCGATCAAGGGTTGGTTCAACCCGGTTTGCCCCCTAGCTTGACTAGCAAGCAATTTAGCGGGAGCTAGTTGGGTGAACCTTTGTTATCCTTGTGGGAACTGCAGTCCGCCGTTGGCCTCTATCTCAAACATCTCCATTTGAGCATCGGCGACGGCCATGGCCTCAGCGATCAGCTTGGATTTGGAGGACAGAATCTCTTGCCTTCTCAGGATTTGCTCCGGGGAGAGTGGAGTGTTTAAGGCGGTGTTTTTATAGGAGCTTGGGGAGTTTTTGGGCTATTGTTTAGGAGGGCTTGGGCTTTTTCAGCTCGTATCTCATCGGTTAGTTTGTGTATAGCCCTTTGACCAGGGGAAAGGCTCTTTTGTGGCTGAGAACGAGCCCCCATTCGGTTAAAAACAGAGTTGGTTTGCTTATCCTTATTAATAGTGGAGGGTGAGGCCTGGTTATCCTTCTCTATGGTCAAATGACCGGCGTTTTCCAAAATTCTAGACATGCTTGGAAAAGAAGGAAATGACTGAAAAGAAGAGCTTTTAGACAGTCAGCTGTTTAGAACACAAAGTGTGTTTGAAAACAAAGATTTTTATGAGAAACAAATGACGTTTCCCGGCAATGGAACCACTGATGACGCCAAGCTTTTCAGGGTCAGAAGCGGTTCAAGGATATCTGGCATGATATTTTTAGTGGTTTGATGTACCTAGAACACAACACCAATGAAGCACCGTTAAGGTCAAAGTTGGATGTTAATCTAACTCAGGCCCTCGGGTGTGAGAGTAAGATTACTGAGTAAATAAGGCTTGGAATACCTTGAGTGTGTGTAAGTGTTTAGGGTTTGAGAGTAATATGGCTTACTTAATATATTTGGAACTTACCTTGCCCAAGGGGATAAAGGTCTTCTATTTATAGGCAATGGAGAGGTGCTTGTTGATGTAAGCAATGAGATCAGCCCTAGAGGGCACTTTGGTATTTGACCACCTACACGTGTCCGCAACTAATTGGCCCTGTCAGGGAGGGAACATTGACTGCAGAGGGGGCATGGCTGAAAGGGACATGAGCCGTGTATATGGCTTGGCGCATTAAATGAAATAGTAGGCGCCTGACTGAGCCGCATTAAATGCGTGATGGGGGAGCTGGCAACTTGCATGTCAGAGCCAGTGAGCTAACTTGCTCAGTAAGGCTTGACCTTAACCGGGAGGCAGGAGAAATAACCGGGAGGCAGGTTTGAGCCCGCGGTCAACATCTTGGGCGCGGTCAAAGGTATTTGACGCGGGCACAGATGGAGCGGTCACACCTACTGCGGGCACCAATCCAGCGGTCAGGATCCCTCCGGTCTTTGAGAAGGATGATGCGGGGAGGGACGCGGTCTTGACCTCAAGGGCCTATCTGTCCGCGGTCTTCTCCTTAGCGGTCTAGGAAATGCCACGTCACCGGTTCCTTAGACCAGACCGAGCGTGGGCCCGGTCCGAGGTACGGGCTATATATATATATATATATATATATATATATATAGATAGATAGAGAGAGAGAGAGAGAGAGAGAGAGAGAGAGAGAGAGAGAGAGAGAGAGAGAGAGATATTAAGCTTGTATTCCATTATTGCAAATTCTCACTGATCATGTACTTCGCTATAAGATTGAAAAATGAATCCATAAGCATATTCCTTAAAATGTGGATATGACTATGCAAGATTGGAAAACCAATTTCAACTATTAGGACATTATGTTAAGAAGCAAAACTCTTGTTCTAACTAAGTGCCTAAACAAGCAATCCAAACCATTCTTAATGTTCTCAATGGAAGCCTCCATGGCCTCCAATTTAATTTGTGCTATTTGAATCTTCTCCCCTTCATTACTTGATCCATTTCTGCATATATTGAGCAGTGCAACATCCACATCTTCCAATTCATTGGCATTCCCTTGTTGCTCTTCACAAGCTACTCTTCCCTTGTGCATCATTTTCGAAACAATTGCCCATTTAGATGGCTTTGACTTCACAGAAAAGAAGAATAGTATCGATTTGAAGATCGAAATGGTCGTTTTACTAACTTTCATTAGTACTTTGATGACCGCTACAAGGTGGTGATCGAGATTTGCTTCCACCGTTAGGGAACCAATTACATCATCTTCTTGCTTCAAATTTGCAATTATTTTTCTAGCATCCTTTTGGATTTTATTTCTAAAGGACGTAAATCTAGCAATACTACTTTGAATGGAAGATTCCCCCTTTCTCCTCCTTAATGAACATTGAAGATCGCGAACGTGCTCTTTAACTTGCGACACCATATCCCTTGCAATGCCACAAATATCCAACACTCTAACAGATCCATCCAACAACTGATCAACCCATTTCTCATTTTGAGAATGGGAGAACGCTTGTCGGGTCAAAGGTAAACTGAGCAGCTCATCTACACCTTCATACAACTCCCTCAATCTCAACATGCTTTCAGTATGATCCGTCGTCATACACAATGTCTCGAGCTTCTCAAGCCCTTCCTCCACTCTACTAATATTTGGATGTGATCTAGAAGGGAAGCTAATTGATCTAATTTGGTAACTAGAAGTATTGGACTTTGAAGAAATACCCATTTTTTTGTGTTTCTCTTTAGCTAGAAATGAGAGAACTCAAATGTTTGAAATGATAAACAACATAAGCTACATGTTTTGATATTTATATTTGTGGTCAAAAATATAAAGTGTCACATATTAGGCAACAAGGTTTCAATTATTTGATATTTGTTTAGTAACAAAGTTATGGGTAAAGGAAGTGAGGTGTCCTTTTTTTATTTATTTTATGAGCATGGTGTAAATTGCTTACCAATGGTCCCCCTCCTTGAATTGCTACCTTAATGCCACATTATGCCATGTTTGGTTGTATAATAATTAATTTCAACTTTTCTGTACGTGGCTAGTGGAGGTTTAATTTGCCATATCAAAAGGGTTTTTAGCCAAAACATTGTCCATAGTCCATACCTAATTAAACAATCTCCATGTCCTCCATAACTAATTAAACATGAGTGCGATTGGGGTGGTTAAGATTTCTTGAGACAATCAAATCCTTTAAAGTTAGCATTAATTTTCGGTAAAAAAAAAATAAAAAATTATATACTCCCTCAGTCTCAATCAATTGTTTTTATTTTTATTTTCGTCCGTCTCAATTTTTATTTAAAGTTTTTAGTTTGCTTTATTGCATATAAATGACAAAATATGAACAGTGTTTTGGACAATCTTCTACTTATAAAAATTATATAATTAAAAAAAAAACTGTTTCAAACCTGTCTATACTTTTCACTCACTTGCTTCATGTTTAATGTTCTAAGTTTGACTTTACATGTAGATTAAGAAAAATTAAATATTGTGATTATGAAAATTAAAGTAGGAGAGAGAAAGTGGGGTATACAATTTTTGTTGTAAGAATGACAAGTGGGTCTCATTATCCATTTTAAGAAAAGTAAAAATCTTAAATCGGGACGGAGAGAGTAATATTTTGAAAAATTATATCTTCAACTCACAATTATTGTTGACCCATTTTACATTGATACTTTAATTAGCATACATAATCAAACTAACAACCTTAAACAGAGAGAGATGGAGATACACTATCAGAAACAGGTGGTTTAGCGACGGAATTATCAGCGACGGATTCATTCCGTCGCTAAATAGCGGCGGAATATAAGCTTTAGCGTCGGAATTATTCTGGCGTCAAATTTAGCGACGAAATTTAATTCCGCCGCTAAATTCCGCCGCTAAAACGAATATTCCTCGAATATTCGTTTAATTACCGCCACTATTTTCGCGGTTGATTTACCGACGGATTATTCCGCCGCTAAATCTTTATCAGCGACGGAATTATTCCGCCGGTAAAAATATATCATTTTTATATTTTTTTATTTATCAGCGTCGAAAATATTCCGACGGTGAAATTAAAAAATTTTTTTTTTTTTTGAATATTACACCAACGGAATATTTCCGCCGCTGAATAATTAATTTTTTTTTAATTTATCAGTGTCGGAAATATTCTGACGGTGAAATTAAATGTTTTTTTTTAATTAAACACCGACGGAATATTTCCGCCGCTGATAATTTAATATATTTTTATTTATCAGCGACAGAAATATTCCGTTGCTGATAATAAAATGTAATTTTTGTTTATTTTTAGAACTAATTAACAAAATAACAAACTATACCCTATACACTATATATCCTATAC